>JACXGI010016832.1:0-15268 GCA_016801175.1 Esox masquinongy
CGCATTGCTGCAGTAATTCAGGCAAAAGGAGCCCCAACTAAGTATTGAGTGCTGTACATGCTCATACTTTTCATGTTCATACTTTTCAGTTGGCCAACATTTCTAAAAATCCTTTTTTTGTATTGGTGTTAAGTAATATTCTAATTTTCGGAGATACCGAATTTGGGATTTTCATTAGTTGTCAGTTTTAATCATCACACTTAAATGAAATAAACATTTAATATATATAAGTCTGTGTGTAATGAATGAATATAATATCTAAAGATTCACTTTTTGAATGGAATTACTGAAATAAATCAACTTTTTGATGATTTTGTAATTATATGACCAGCACCTGTATACTATGCATACCACTTTATTTTAATGTATTTCTACTTTAATTATATTAATTTTGATGTGTGTACTGCACTGATTTGATTTGAACTGTTGCCAGTTTCAGTCTTCTCAATCTGCAGTTTTTTGACATAACGTACTGTATAATGCCATTTATGTGATGTGGTCACATGATCAGACATTCCCCGGCCAGCCCTGGACGCAGATCTAATTTCCTGCTGGTGTTGTTATACCCATTTCATTCACAGAGTAGAGATTACGATAATTATTCATGTCACACCATCGAAGATTGAAACCCAACTTGAACAAGGTATTCCTTTAAATCCATCAATGTACAAATTCAAATAATTCATGTCTATTAGAGACCTCTAAATTATTCATACACCAGGCTAATGAAAATATGATAATTAGCGTCTTGCTATCAAAAAGGAATATACAACACTCCTCACACGTCATAATTAGAATAAGTAATTATTTAAAGGTAATTTTCTGAAGTTGAATTATTAGGGCCTGTCAAGTTCACGGTCTGTGAAAGCACACAAAATCCTGTCTGACAGAAAATCATTTACGATGACTCATTTAACGCCAACAACCTGTTTTTGAGAGGGTGGTTTACAACACAGGAATGAGGAAAGCTTGAATTAATGAAACTTTGGAAACAGTATCGCCAGCCAAATATTTCATATTGACGTGTCGGTTGATATGCAGGAATTTACCAACACAGTTCTTTTACTTTCAGTGATACCAACGAGCCTTACAGAACCAACGAGCCTTACAGAACCTGAAGATAAGTCTGGGTCTTTCCTCAGATTCAAACAGCACTTGTTCCCACCAGCACCACTGAGTCAGCTGCTGCTGATTAAAGCAAAGAAACCCTTCACCCCCGCTCGCCCCCCCCCTCACTGTTCTGGTTCTTTTCTTCCCCTTATTTACGTCGGGGCCACAGAATCCTAACCAACAGAGAACTATTCTGAAAAGTTATCAACAGCTCCTAGTCAGTTTTCCCTCCCCTCTTTGTGCTCCCCTGACGGGCTCCTCTTCTCCTCGTCCCTCCCCTTCCTCTCCCCCTGGGCCCGCTAGAAAGGATGCCTGTGTCATGACCCAGAGGACAAAATGACGGAATTCATCCCGTGCTGTGACGGTGATAACGCTCCCCTAGTGTGAGACATCCCAAACTCGGATTACAAGCGGAGGATTCATTCCTTGCGTTTCTCCTTGTCACCTCGCGTTCAATGCCTCGTCTTAAGCAATTTGCCACAGAATAATGGGCTCTGTCAGGGGCAGCCGTGCCGAAGACCAGGCATCTATCTGTAGTCATGTGGACGGACAGACATTCGTGTTGTTGTCGTTGAATTCTGGGCATCTACACACACTTGACTGAATAAAACAGAGCGTGGCCTATTTGTGTCCTTTGATGAATCCCATTCAGGCTCTCAGTGCAACAAGCATGGCTTTGGTACGGCTTTTAAATGTCATCACATAGCGAGGACCCACCCACAGTGTCCTGATATCAAACCCGGCATTCAGCTGCTCACGGTTTGACCGTATGATGTTTCCCGCCGTCGTCTTTGAATGAGCGGCAGCTTAATGGGAAAGCAAATTTAAATGAGCGGCGCTGCGTGGCCACACCTCACTACGTGACCAAGATCAAAACAAACGCTGAGTTTACAACTGATCTGGGAAGGCCGCTGCTCCTCTGCGCTGGATAACGGCTTTGAGTAACGTCTCGGTTGCTCAGCCGGGCTGGTGCCAATTCTGGTTTAACTCTGCCAGGAAGCTGTTTGCAGACATTTGAGTCCAAGCTGAATGCCGGCCAAGATTGAGTCAGTCTATTCTTCAGGGCGGCTGTTTTTCTGTTTGCTAGGAGGGAGTTACACATCTTCCGCCCTCATTGAATAACAAGCCAAACAAACACAGAAGGCCATCTTCCAGCTCCGCTTTGGAGAGAATAGATGCTGTATTGTGTTTTATGTTAACCAAAGATTGCCAGAGATGGATTGCCAGAGTCAACAAAAGATTTAACTAATTGTGTTTTTATAGATTTTTATTATAGGGAATGGAAAGGTGAAACATTGTCAGAATCATTTCCGGGAGCCTTTGATCATTCTAACATCCATCTTTAGATTATTTGTCAGTAGTTGAGTTGTTTCCCACACAGTTTATCAGGGTTTATGGTTAGATAATGACGTGTGTTGTGAGATCATCTTAATGATTAAGTCAGATCAAATCTTTAAAACAAGGTCTGGATCTGTCAAAATAATTTTAGTTTACAATAAAGTTGAAAAAGCAAGATTCTTGCACACTGGTGATGGTTACTATTTAAGTAATAATAGATGCTTTTTATTTCATGGAAAACTGCAATGTTTCGGTCAAAGACCTTCATCAGCCAGTCAGGTCTTTGAAAAACGTTACATTTTTGGCATCAAATAATAACACTTGTAAGAATATCTCTGTTTTTCATTGTTATATTTTTTCTTCTCGCACCTGGTCATTACACTACGTGTTTGCGATTAGACACATTAAACACATTTTTGATTTCACAGTAAGGCACCATTTCTGAAGAATATTATAGCTTAAAACATTTCTCAATGCCTTCAACAGAGATCTTTGACCAGGCTCTGAGAATGTGTGTCTGTGACACCTTAAATACTTTTCTCCAGACAGACAGCAGTGAGCTAATTTCCCTCTCATCCCTGCGACACACCAGGCCACTTTACATCATCATTTTCCTACTCAGGTTATTCATGGTTCCAGTCAGTTATTTTAATAACCAACCCCGTCCCTCAACCTGATCCTCTCTGCTAAACAACGGTGACCCTCCGTGACCCGAGCGTAACCACAGCGCTGCCTCTCGGATGGATAACGGCCGCCACGGCCCATCTTCCTATTGACCGGCGGTCCATTGAAGGGTGAGTTACAGCACCTGGACCTGAGTCCTAATGCCCAGAGACCTGACACAGAGAGACATCCATCCAAGATGGCCCGGGACAACTAATGAAGCAGACACAGGGAAATTATAGGTGATATTACCTTTCGGCACCAATCATCTAAGCCTGGTGAATGAATGAGAAGAGAAATCCAATTAGCCTGATTATCTCATTTTATGAGATACATATCTGAGAGAGAGAGAGAAAGAGAGAGAAAGAGGGAGAGACAGAGGTTGATACCAAAAGAGATAATAATAGCTGGAAAATGAGTGAGATACAGCAAGAGAATGAGAAAAGATAAATGATAGCGAGTAAAAAGGTTCTAAAAAGAGAAGAAAAAGAACCAGAGAAAATTAGATCAGGAAATCACAAGATATTGAACTAGAGTGACACATAAAAATTACAGACACATGGACCTACAGGACGAACTCTCTGTGTCCACCTCTCTGTGACAACATCTCTGTCACCACCTCTCTGTGACCACCTCTCTGTGACCACCTCTCTGTGACAACCTCTCTGTGACCACCTTTCTGTGACAGCCTCTCTGTGATCACCTCTGAGTATCTCAGAGCCTATGTTAATCTACAAACATTCACTTTTTCTTTTAACATGAAAGCTAAGCTTACAGCGTCACATTATTATGACCTGAAATAGACAGAACAGTGGTGTTGTCATTGATTTGATTCCAATTCATTTTTTTGCATTCGTTTTGTTTCTGTTATCGCTGATGTTGTCATCTCACTTCAATAGAAACAGTGGTCTAGTCACACATGCTAGTAAAGTCTGACTGGAGGGAGAGGGGGAGGTAGAGATGGAGGGAGGCACAGAGGGGGTAGGGAGGGAGAGGGAAGGGGAGGGGGGAGTGGAAAGGAGGGAGCATGAGAGAGAGAGAGAGAGAGAGGAAAGCAGGGAGTGAGAGGGACAGAGAGACGAGAGTGGAGTTCATTTCACATGCTGACTACATAGAACTACAGCCTCTCAGTGGGACAAGGGCCTAATCAATGGATAGATTATGCAATTGATATGAGAGCCGGGCAGAGCTGAGTGGCATTGCAGTGAGTCCCCCTGACAGCACTGTGAACTAATGTCCCAGCCTGTCAATTATTTATGTGTGTTTAGTAATGTGGTAATGTACAGGCAGTTTAGTACTGGATGTTGGTAAGAGAGTCCTGCTCTTTGTTCTCCTTTATCTACAGTTCTGTTTAAAGTTTGAGCTAGGCTTACTGAAGTTTTTTTTTTTCTTACTGATGTTTTTTTTTTCTTATTTGGTTAATTGATGTCAAGTTTTAAATGAAATGACAATACACCGATAAATGTTTAGAAAGTACATTTTCCTAAACCACATCGTTGGAAACATGAACACACAGGATAGGGACAACCAGCAAACAAACTGTGAAGAAATTATTTATACCTTCAGTCTTCCTCACCATCTAGAGCACTGTGAAAATATATAGAAATGTCAGTATTGAGATAGTAACGAGGCAAACACGATGACAGAAACTCGAACACTGAAACTGCTGCACCGACTAACTGCTATGAACATTCACAGCTTACAACTTTCCCACACACAGGCCCCCTCCAAACCCCACACCCTCCCTCCTGTTGTCACCTCGGGGGACAGCCCCCCCATCATCCTTCCGTGCCCTCAACCCATTCTCCCCTCAACCCAGCGTCTCCGTCTTGTTCCATCCATGTCTGTGTAACTGCTGGGGACATCTGATGACAGAGGTGTCTGGTCACGGTGATCATCTCCTGCCGTTCCCCCTGACCTGGGAGGGACACAGTGTACCCGGCCCAGATTTCTCAGGGTCCAAATTCCTGCCCATCTCAGCTCCACAGTCTGGAGATTTAGGCCTCCAATTACATAGCCGTCATCGGCGACGGGAAGGCACAGCTTCCTATTCCTCCCTCTGTCTATCTCTCTCTTCCTCTCCTTTCCTCCTCTCCCTGTCTCACCTTCCCACTCTCTCTGCCTTTTCCTGGCCTATCAAGGCTGGCCGTTTATCCTCCTCAAAGACCAGGATTTTGTATTTCATCTTGGGTTTAGTGTTCTCTCGTAGTCCTGCTTGTTGTTCTCTCCTTCTGTCTCTGTCTAAACAGGTCCCTATTCACATATGTGGAATACACTGCTATAATCAATGTCCAGTTTCTCACTGAATACATTTGTTTTTATTTGTTCCTATTTTTTCATCAACAATGATGTGTAGAAATAACAATGATTGTCCTGACAGTGTTAACAATCTCACGCTGGGGCCACAACCACATTGTCTGTATTTGGTGCATCAGTCCACTTGAGACTGCAACATTTTTAAAAGTGAAGAATGTTAGCAAGTAATATTCGATGCAGGCAGATCGTAGCTGGAAGCGAAATAGAAGTTAACCATGTTGCTGTTAGTCTGTCTGTCTATCTGTCTGTCTATCAATTCTAACTAAATACTGATGGTCCTTTGACATGCTGATCTACCAATATAGCATGTCTGCTTGTGATGAATGGTTAAAGTATGACGGCCGATTGGGTCGGGATTCTGGAGCAACCAAATGGTTGGAGCTACCACATCATAAGTAACTCCATTCTAATTAGAACAGTCTTTGGAACTTTGTGGAGGTGTTTAGTTTTGTGGTAAGTTGCCAAGAAGCCGTGTGAAAAGATTAGCAAAGGTGTCAGTGGAATATCACCCCCAGTAGGTGCTCTTACAAATAAATTCCTTAAAAGTAAGCATTCGGATCAAAAAACAACACAAAAAATATTTTCTATATTCACTAGTCTCTGGAACAAGGGGGTCATTTTGTTTTTACTTTATTTTCACTAGTCTCTGGAACAAGGGGGTCATTTGGTTTTACTCTATATTCTCTAGTCTCTGGAACGAGGGGGTCATTTTGGTTTTACTCTAAATTCACAAGTCTCTGGAACGAGGGGGTCATTTTGTTTTTACTCTATTTTCACTAGTCTGTGGAACAAGGGGGTCATTTTGGTTTTACTCTATATTCACTAGTCTCTGGAACGAGGGGGTCATTTTGTTTTTACTCTATTTTCACTAGTCTCTGGAACAAGGGGGTCATTTTGGTTTTACTCTATATTCACTAGTCTCTGGAATGAGGGGGTCATTTTGGTTTTACTTTCGTACACCCACAGGATCATCTACAAAGAATTAATATCTTTTTTCAATTTTTCTGAAATATTTGAATTATTTTTCTTTTTTCCCCATATTTTATAGAAAACTAGATACATTTTGTAGGAGTCTGGTTTCATTCACAAAAACACTTAAGGCACTTTCATTGTTAAAACAAATAATTTTCCATTATTATTTTGGTAAAGCTAAATAGGTCCTACAACTCCATATCAAAATACAAAATGATCAATGCAAAATTCTTCTGAAAACTATTGCATATGTTAACTTTGCACTCACAGAATCGAGTGCCTCAGACCTGTATGTATTAGAATGTAAAGGGCTTTTTAAAAATATGAATATACATATTTGTTGCTTCTGCTTTGGAGGTGTTCTACCTGAATTAACACATCAGATTCTGATGGGCCTCATTAAGGACTGCTCTCCTTTTTGTTGGCCTATAAATTGCCAAACCTCCAACATTTTCCCGCTTTGAAAGGGAGGCTCACTGAATTATTTCCTTACTCCTGAGAGTAGACATATTGGCTAACAGAAGCTTATTTTATAGAGACAGGTTTCAGGTACTGCAGTTGCAATGGACGAAGCTTATATTCAATATGTTACAGAAGCAATATTCTCTTTCACTGTTATTAGACAACCTCTGCCAACCACGCTGGCTTTCTCCATCGCTAATCTCAAATCATCACATCAAGGCCTGTCATATTGATTTCTTGGGAAAGTGGTCCTAAATTGGTCTTCCTTTGTCAATCCAAAGCTTGTTACCAGGCAACAAGATGACCCAACTATGTAATTCCCCTCCCTTTTCTGGCATATCACCAAAAAATGAAATCTGAGAATATCTGTCCTTACTCCAATATGTGCAATATGTTGATCTTCCAAGGGGCGGGGGGATTTCCTGAATACATTTACATACATTTACATTTAACTGCTTTAGTATATTTCAATGAATAAAAATAAACATAGGTGGCACAGCTATTAAATTTCACCTGATGACGAGCAGAAATATTTGAGATATTTGCATTTCCTTTACCATGTTGTTAGGCTTTTGTCATGATTGTGCCTTTTTTTAAATAAATAAAATCATCAAAACAATGATCTCCAAAGTGTTTTAACATGTTTTTCTATTGATGTTTTTTATTATTTTACTTCCACACTCTTTAGAGGACAAACATGTATTTATTACAAAACATCTAATCATCTTTTTTTTTAACATGCATATATTTTCTGAGAGTATTTTACATCTGGCCTTAATGTAATACCTCACACTGGTTGTTCCAATATTAATTGTACATTAATAATTAAAAATGTCACGTCATTTATGAAGGATTCCATCTAAACTAAACTGTCAACAGCATTTTGACAAATTATTTAAATATTCAAATATAATTATTCAAACATAATTATTCTTATTAATCAAATTTGGGCAAAGTCCCCCTCCATTTTCCAACCCCATATTTCACATGTCAAATTTTGACCTCTTCATTTAATGAGATAATTTGATTCTGTCCATCTAATACAAAAAGTTGAATCCGAAATAAACTAGAAGAGATTTAAATAGTAGACCACCTGGTTCCCCTCAGCCGGGACTTAACAAAATTGAGCCTTCATGATTTGGAACACAAATGAACGCACTCATAAGCAGATTTTTCTGTTGTTGTTCTGCACGCTTACAAAATGAGTATTCAATAATAAAAGGCATTTTCTATCAATCATTAGTACATCTTAAGACCAATTTCAAGCTGCATTGTTCTAGTTAACGACCATTCAATTACTGAATTTCATGTTCACATGGATGCTGAGCACACTGTTTCCGTGGCATACACACATGTATGCTGCGTGGTTTTATCAAGTCTGCTTGATCGTACGTTATATACGGAGTAATCAGATAAGGTGTGTGTGTGTTTGGACGTGTGTGTTCCTGTGTGTATTGTCTCTTTGGTGCGTTGTCTTCCATTGCATTAACGACCGCAATAACTTATTCAAAACAAATTTAGACAATTGATGGATGGGGATTAGGATTTTAATGAGAAAACGAAAGACAAAGGAGGAAATGAAACAGTGGCTGCCCATATAAATAGCTGTAATAAGCATATCTACATTAGGGCTCCATAATAACTTCAACTGCATTGCTTATCAGAAGAAGAAAAAAAAAGAAAAAAGAAATGCTCTATCTGGAGTGACTCTGAATTAATATCTCATTATGGTTTCGTATCATAATTTTGGGGTCTCATTTTGAAAAAGGAGGGGAATTACGTACTAATTAAATATTTGAAGAAGGTGATATTGCCACTGGCGATAAACAAAAATGTGTCATTGGCTATAAGACGTTATTGAGAAGACGACCTGTAAATCAAGTGTGATATTACTAGAATGAGACGATTCTTAGGCTTTGAGTTTCCACCATTTTTCTCTAACACTTTTTTTGTAGGTATTTGTAAAAGAAAAACAGAATGCACATTCTGTAGCACTCATTTTAAAAGTGTATTCACTACTTTACAAATCTCTAGTGAAAAGTGAGAAGGATTGAGAGGAGAAAAGTAAACCATGCTTCCGTGTTTATGCAACGACATTTTGCTTTACACCGTGTTGAAGGATGTATAAAAAACACAGCGAACAGTAGAAACTAATAACATCCACTGATTAAACTGGTTCCCCACCAATCTGACCCCAACCCATCTGCAGTCAGAGAGTGACGGGCATGACGTTCAGCCAGGCTACCCCAAGGGCCTCCCACATCACAGGACCCACTTGTCTGCTCGCCTAGTGCCCCCACGTCTTCAAGCTCTACCAGGGTCACGTCAAATGTGCCGCCGCCACCTTCCTGAGCAGCACTGGTCCAGACACCGCATGGGGTTATGGCCATTACCCGCTAAGAGTGGGATAGGAACAGACAAGGGGTAGATGGAGAGTGGTGTGTTAACGTAGACAGAGAAGCACTTATATTGGAGGGGGATGAGATGGAACTATGGTGATGGATATAGTGAGGTAGACAGGATGGTTTTGTTTTGGTTCTTTGACATTCACTTCTAAATAAAAAAACAAAAAACTAGTGCTGTCAAATAATTAAAATAATCAATAGAGATTAATCGTGATTAATCGTGAAAACTACTGTAGTTAATCATGATTAATCACAATTTTAGAATGTGTTCAAATTTGCATAAATAAACGATTTTTTGTTTAAAAAACAGTGCATTATTTTAAAGACATTATTTTTTATTGTAAACTATGGACAGTAATTGATTTGAAATTATGTTAATTAATAAGTGCAGGAGCTGTCTTTTTCCAAGTTGGTCCATTAGAACAGGGTATGTCATGGCCCTTTAATTTGTAGCCTCAAATTACCACAATGACTGGCGGAATCTATTGTTATCCCTTGTAAATTGAAAAATATGCTTGTCTCTGATCCAATAGCTCTACCATCTCCTGGCATTGTGCTCTTGATGAAGGCACCGAGAACAGTAACAGCTATTTTAGGATTCTCTAAGAAACACATATCAGCCCCCATCTGGAAAGCTAGACACTGAATCACACCTGTTTGTGGTTTTCGCCTTAGATTTTTAGGCTAAAATGTGTTTAGAATGGGGTTCAGGTGAGGGCCTGGAAACAACTAGCTTTTCTAATAGGTATTTGGGCTCAACCAAATACGTATATGTTTATTATATGATTCCCCAATTTAACCATATGCAATAAGGTAGGTTACTAAAATAGGCAAAAGCTAGGGGAGGCATGAGGGAGGCAAGGTAGCTAGAGATGTCAATCCACAAACATTAAACAAGAGAAATCAGTAATTTACTCATACACAGCAGGAAAGTTGTTGATTCCGCAATTATAATATATTTTAGCGGAAATGCGACTGGCGACGACATCAATGCTTGGCTTAGACTAGCGACAAAGCACGGTTAACGGTTAGCCACTTTCAGAAAAGGGTGAGAGGGGAGGCACGGCTGTTCTTCTCGTAGATGTTCCAATTTCCAACAACTGGGAACAGAGCAGAATGTGTTCTAACGCCCATTCAATTACTGAATAGTTAATTAACGCACTGGTAGGCAGGATTCACAGGCAAACGGTGAGTAAACACGATTCACGACAGGAATGAGTAAGGTCGTAGGCTACTCCCCATTGTTGTATTGAAAAAAGTTCATGTGAAGCGCTCCGGACAACTACAACACAAGTCAAGCGCCAATAAAATAACCTGTTTACTGTTGCAAATCAATAAGTGACAGCCCCCGCCCAAGTCAAACACTGTCCTGGATGATTCTGAGTAAAACATGAACAACGCGTTAATGGTGACAAAATAACGGTGTTAAGCTTTTTAAATTAACCCCAAAAAACACATTAAATAGCCTACATCAACATGTTATTGTTAATATGAATAAAACATGGGTGGGCATTAACAGTCTTGGGTATTTTCCTTTCTGCCTTTCCTGTTGCACCTTCAGCAGCTGTCAGTTCTGGTGATAGAATTAAAAATTAAAACCTTGGAATGGACATTTACCTGGTTTCAACCTGTTCTGGAACTTATAGTGATTGTGACAACATCTTTGGTTAATTTAATAGGATTTCTATAGTGTTGCTACCAAACATGTTACGATCACAACCGCAGGCTGTTCTAGGGAGGTAATGTTTACGGTGTGTAAATAATAAATATAAAACATACATTTTTAAAATGGCGTTTGAAAGATACTGACATGGGAACTCCTTCAGTAAATTCTGACGGGATCAGAAATCAGATATGAGTACGTTTCGGGATTTACATATTTTTATGCAGGCTATTTGTTTTGTTTTGTATAGTGGTGAGAGTTAGCAATTACAACCAAGTTCCCCCCAACATTACCGGACTACATTTTATACATCTTACTTTGTGAGCTTCATAGTATTCCAATATATCCACCCACATATCTGTTTCCTTCTCTCTACTTCGCCCATCCAGGAGTCATTTCAATTAACTCCAGGTTAAATTAACATCAGCAGATCCTGGGGATGGAGACTCGCGTGACAGTCCTAGGTTTTGATGAAGTTAACGACAGCATCACCCTCGGCAAATCTAATTATAATTGTTCATATGTGCACGGTTTCCCCTCATGAAAACTCCCTCAAATTAGTCAGCCTACTTTTTTTGTTCATTATTTATTCTTTCATGTTGACACTTTCCAATTTCCACAATCTGGAGATGATTAAATTAAGGCCATTAATATTGGAAGTGTAGAGTCTAATGCATGGGAGGATTCCATCCTGGGCACCCACACACCATGAGTTTTAATATAGATTTAATAACACTGGCTGTGTTTTCATCGGTGCTCCAGAATGCTTAGTGTGCATTTCACTAGGGGCAATTGCATATGCACATCCAAAATATATTTATATAATAAAAGAACACGAGGGGAGCATTCCATTTCTCTGTCTTTAATGAGCGCCTGGGACTAGAACTCCAGCCATTTGCTTTTCGAGCTACATTAAACACAGGCGCAAACAGAGCTGACAGATTTCATAGCAGTGCATATTAACAGAGCTCTCTGACCGGGGACGCAGCGACGGGGACATCCAGAGCCTGACGTGCTCCCTCGCCTCCGAGCTCCACCCGACCTCCAGCTTCATTACGCCATGTGGCTACTGTACAGATCGCCATGGTCTTTTCTGTCCCATCAACATACTGGGCATAATGATACCCCTTTTATTTTCATATGCTGTAACTGAGCAGGAGGATAAACATGTCAGAATGTACAGCAGAAACATGTATGTTGAGCTAAACAGCCCCGACAGGAAACACACGAAGTGTCCAGCTCAGGATCTGGTGTCTCCTTCACGACTGTTTGTCAGTGTTTTTACAAGACAGCCTGGATAGAATTGTGCCACATTTACTTAATTTCATTGTTGGTGTCAATTATATATAGCCAGGCTGATTTTGTAGTTGTCAGGCTTGATATGAGCGCTTCTGACTGGCGTGATAAGAAAGTGTATTAAATCCTGTGCAGAAATGCGAATACATATGCATGTGACATCTCGTGTTCTTTCTCCCCAATATCATGTTACACCAGACTGCCATAGACTCCGTCTGTCACATTGCAGATGTGTCATACTGAATGAACCTGTCTGGAATCTGTGTTACCTACTTCTTACTAAAACAAAATAATTGGAATAATTGTTCTACGAAGTTAATATATATATATATATATATATATATATATATGTGTGTGTGTGTATATATATAAATAACTATATGTTTGGTAAAACCAACTTAAGCTAACAATACATGTCAACATAGGATGATAGAATGTATACTCTAATGCACAATAGCCATTTGTTCATTTGGGTACGGGGACTCTCTATATCTCATTACCAATGATTATCAGCTATTATCAAACATGAACAAGTCTAGAAACACAGTTATCTTCCTCAAAACTACAGGATGTTCCACACTTGTGGTCTTTTGTAGAGCATTGCAGTTAACATATCATTGTTGTAAGTTCAAATCCCAAGACAAATAGATGCAGAGGGACAGTATCAAAGCAATCAATCAAATGTATTTCATAAAGCCCTTTTCACATCAGCATTTGTCACAAAGAGCCTGTACCAATACCCAGCCTCAAACTATTACTTTTACAGCATTTATTTGACCTGCAATCTGAGGTGCAGCAAATTGCTGATTTCTTAGGCTGGTAACTCTAATGAGGGTATCCTCTGTAGCAGGAGTAACTCTGGGTCTTCCTTTCCTGTGGTGGTTCTTGTGAGAGCCAGTTTCATCATAGCGCTTGGCAGTTTTTGAAACTGCACTTGAAAAAACATTCCAGATTGACTGACCTTCATGTTTTGCAGTAATGATGGGCTGTAGTTTCAGGCACACCTGTTAATTGAAATGCATTCCAGGGGACTACCATATGAAGCTGGTTGAGAGAATGCAAATATTGTGTAAAGCTGTCACTAAGGCAAAGGGTGGCTATTTTGAAGAATCTGCAATATGAAATGTATTTTGATCTGTTTAACACTTTTTTTGCTACATGATCTTTCTCAGCACCACGTCGACCACAGTGGTCTAGGGCAGTCTTTCTCAGCACCACGTCGACCACAGTGGTCTAGGGCAGTCTTTCTCAGCTCCAGGTCGACCACAGCGGTCTAGGGCTGTCTTTCTCATCTCCAAGTTCACCACAGCAGCCTAGGGCAGTCTTTCTCAGCGCCAAGTTGACCCTAGTGTTCTAGGGAAGTCTTTCTCAGCACCAAGTTGCCCACAGTGGTCTAGGGCATTCTTTCTTTTTTTAAATTGAAAAGCAGAGGTTGTAATGTCCAACCAGTATGGTGCAGATGTCAGATCAGCCACAATATTCAATTCCCACAAACTCTCCTAAATCTTGATTTGTTGAACTGAGGCATCGGCATGGAGGTCAGCATCAGGGAAGAGAGAGAAAGAAGAGAACACAGGTATCGATGTTCAGAGGCAACACCTCGTACTGACGCACTTTCTCCATGGAACTTTGATACACTAATTACCAAAGGTTTTATGGTCAGTCTGGTGTCAGTGCCCACAGTCAATTTGTTCCTGTGAAATATTACACTGGCCTTGGGTTCAAGCAGGAGGAAAAACAAAGCATTGATTAATCAGCTGATACACGTTCAAGTTCTGTTCTCTCAGAAGTCTCAGTCAATACAAGGACCAGTCACACCTGGGCCGCGTCCCAAATGGCTTCCTGTTGCCTGGGAAGGGCACAGCAGCCCACCAGGGCCCTGTGGCCTATACAGCCCTTCATAGCAAATAGGGTGCCAATTGTGAATCTATCCTGGACTTCACCGATGAGTGAATTTCTCTGTTTAGATTCGAGGTCCTGGAAAGAGACATGTACAGAGACAAAGCGTTCATGGAGTGAAGCCATAGTTTTCCGTAGTTGTGAATTTGTAATTACAGACACAGTTACGTTCTACTGTTCAATCCACACGGCTGAACCGCTTCACGTTGTTGCCAAGAAACAAATACATATTTGTAGTGTATGAAAATCTAAAGCCTATTTCCCGTTCAGAGTATATTCCCTAGTGTGATCATTGTTAGTCCTAGAATACAAGCTGCATGTGATTAAACCTGTTGCACATTTAGTGTAAAACATATTTGGGAGTAGAGAATCATTTTGAGGAAAACAGCTGACAAACATGTAAACATTCTAAAGGAGATGAAGAAGGTTTTCTTTCCCAAAAAATATATTTGGCAAAGCTAAGTAAATATCTAGTGCTGTCTCCTCAGTTGTGATATTAGGGTCCATGTTCGAGACAATTAAACACAATTTCACAGAGAGACTTTCTATTATCATCATCAATGCATGCTGGGAATTTACATCAGACTAAGTTTCATTTGTGTTTAGGGTAATTAAGTTGTTTTCTCTAACTCACAATGCCATAGTGATGGTGCATGTAATCAGAACTTCGAAAAAAGTGAATCAACATGCAAATCAAAATAGTTCTGTCACAGTGAAAGAACAAGCAAATTTAACCAGTTTAGTCACATTGAAACAACATGCATAATGTACCAGTTTAGTCACAGTGAATCAACATACAAATTGTACCTGTATAGTCACATTGAAACAACATGCAAATCAAACCAGTTTACTCACTATGAAACAACATGCAAACTGAACCAGTGTAGTCACATTGAAACAACATGCAAATCAAACCAGTTTACTCACTATGAAACAACATGCAAATCAAACCAGTTTACTCACTATGAAACAACATGCAAACCGAACCAGTTTAGTCACATTGAAGCAACATGCAAATCAAACCAGTTTACTCACTATGAAACAACATGCAAACCGAACCAGTTTAGTCACAGTGAAACAACATGCAAATCAAACCAGTTTACTCACTATGAAACAACATGCAAACCGAACCAGTTTAGTCACA
>JACXGI010016833.1:0-15357 GCA_016801175.1 Esox masquinongy
TTAGAGTATTAGTTAGTACGGTATGGTAGTGTATAACCTCAGTTAGTATTACTACTGCAGGTTAGAGTATTAGTTAGTACGGTATGGTAGTGTGCTGCAGTAGCATTACTACTGCAGCAGTGCAGACTGGAGTTAGAGGTAATTGGCAGACTTCTGCAGCCATTAGTTTGCATTGGCACTGTAAGTCTGCTATAACTTCCTAGTCGGATACTCCTGGTGAGACTGCGCAGAATTGGTTCGAATGACTGGGCTGGTCCAGTACTGCGCCTCAGAGTTTTATTTAGTACGGTACAGTAATCATGGCCCCAGTTTCAGTACTGCAGCTGACCTGGGCTGGGTGTGTCTGTGCTTCACAGGGCAGAATAAAAGGAATAGAAGACGTCGAAGAATCAAGAAGTCTTCCCCTCTTGTTCTCTATAGGGTGACATGTGAACCCCTAAAGCCCTTGAGTCAGGCCAAGACAGGACAGGGACAGAGAAGATGAGACCTGACTGAATGGAGAGTCACCAGTCATGCCACAGGGTCAAAAGACAAAGCAGCGCCAAAATGACACATGTCCACTCGTCTGCGCAAGCCTAGTCAACCAGAAGGAGAAAGAGCTAGAGAGTCAAAGAAAGACAGAAAGAGAAAGAGGGGGGAACCGAGAGAGACAGATATAAAAACAGACAGACAGACAAAGACATTGAGACAGGAAGAAAACATTACAAAGGATGTACCAACAATAGACCCATACACTGTAGACACAGAAGGTCAGGGAAACAGCATAGGGGAGACAATAAAGAGTGCTGGAAAGCAGTTGAGGGAAAAACAGAAAAAAAACTCATTGTCCTGAGTCTCTCTTCTCATCACAGCTTCTCACTATGACTGCAGTGCCCCGACACTCCGACTGAACCCAATTACAGAACACAGCAGAACATTACATCACCCAGAGAGATAAACACACTCATGCATGCACACACACACACATGCATAGACACACACAGTCATGGCCAAAAGTATTAGCACCCTTGCCCTTTAATAATTACTCAAATAATACACCATCTTTTCCAGAAAACGATTGAAATTCAAAAATCCTTTGGTATCTACATGTGTATGTCTTCGGTTAAAAGTTGTACAAAATTCCAAAATATGAATAATTTACTCAAGCCACAAATACGTCCTAAAATGTCCTGGACATATTACTGGCAATTTCTAGAAGTTTATACAAATCATTTCATTTCTTCTTCGGAATTGAACTGCAGGTTCAGGTGAGTTGCAGGTGTCAGTTTGTCCCTGTCTATGCCCCAATGAACATGGAGAAAAGAAAGAAAACCAGGGAATTGTCTGAGGGGGTCAAACACAAGACTGAAGCCAAGCATGAGCATCTTAATAATAAAACCATAAAATCATCCCGAGCCTTAACAGGCAGCCACTGTAAAGAGGCAAAAACTGGAGTAAAGTGATAATATTTTTTATCCCAGTTAAGATTCTAGCAGCCGTGTTTGGCACTAACTGAAGTTTATTTATCGTCTTATCATGGTAAATGGAGAGAAGAGCATTGTAATAGTCCAATATTGAAGTAACAAAAGCATGAATTAGCTTTTCTGCATCAACGGAAAAAAAGCCTCTCGAAATATATTGTTGTTCATCAAAAGAAAGATCAAGGTTGAGGGTAACCGAGGTCTCTCAAAGTTTATTGGTGACCATAAAACCATTGGTGTTCACAGTTAGATCTGACAACAAATCTATGTTTCTTAGGTCCTACAACAAGCATTTCATTTTAGAAGCAAAAACAATTTAGAAGCAAAAACAATCCACTTTGTTATGTCTGAAAGACAAGCTTTGTGGGTAGGTAATTTTGGTGCTTCTCCATGTTTCATCGAAATATACCACTGTGTGTTATCAGCATAACAGTGAAAATTGACATTGTGATTCCGAAAGACATCACCAAGAGGCAGCATATATAGTGAAAACAATAGTGGTTCCAAAACTGAGCCTTGAGCAATATCTAAACTAACTTTTGATTTGTTGGAGGACTGGCGATCCAAACATATTAATTGGTATCAATCTAATAAATAGGATCTAAACGAGGCAAGAAAGTGTCTATGTAGCCCAACCTGGGTTTCCAATCTCTCCAAAATTAGGGAGTGATCATTGGTGTCGAAGGCAGCACTAAGGTCAAGAAGCAATGGAAACGATGCAGAACTTTGTCTAATGGCATTAAAACGTAATTAACCAACTTCACAAGTGCAGTCTCAGTTCTATGACGGGGCCTGAAACCAGACTGAAGCACTGTGTAAATATTATTAGTCTTCAGGAAGGCATTAAGTTGCTGGGAAACAGCATTTTCCAACTTCTTTAAGGTTTGATATGGGCCAATATTTTTTTGTTTAATTTAGCTGGATCGAGATTAGATTTTTTTTTAGAATGTTTTCTATTTCTGCCACTTTTAGTGAGTTAGGTACACACCTTGGAAGATAGAGAGCAATTTATTATGTTCAACATAGGCGGACCAAGAATAGGTAGTAGCTCCTTTAAGCAGTTAAGTTGGAATAGGGTCCAGTTGACAGCTGGTGGGTTTAGAGCTTATTACTATTTTAGTGAACATGTCAAGTGCTACAGGATTAAAAAATAGAAGTATCCCCATTGATTCCAGGTCAGGGCTGTTCTGTGCATTCTCAGGACAACTAAGACTATGCTTATTTAAGCATAGTCAGTTTTTTGTTTTCTAATTATGATAATCTTTTCATCAAATAAGTTCATGTATTCATCACCGCTGAAGTGAATACCTGCTTCACTTGTTGAATGTTGCTTTTTTGTTAACTTTGCAACTGAATGAGCAGGTATGAGAGCTTTTTGGTATTGGACTGTACTGTCTTTCCAGGCTGGTCTAAATACTTCCAACTTGATGGAGAGCCACAGGCATTCTAATGTTCTAGAGGCTTGCCTTAGTGCTCTGTTAATGGAGCAGCCATATCTAAGGTATAACAGAGGGAAGAGATTAGACCCTCGTTACTGTAGATTGTTAACAGATTCATTTTCTCTGTAATCCTTGTGTTGGTGGGGGTAGTCTGGAAAAGTACAACAAATGTTTTTATGTTAACGGCTTTTAAACGTCTTTTTTTGGGGTGCTACTTTTGGTTAGTTGCTGTGAACGGTGAATGTAATATGACGGTGGTCCGATATTGTGAGGAAAAACGGTAAGACAAGACTCTGACTAGCCAATCGGCCTAGACATAGAAATCTTGATGGAAGGTCATTGTGAAGGACGGTTTGAATGGAGGAGAAGCACCTCGATCAACTGCCACACATTCAACCTGACCTTCAGACAGAAATTATGATAGTTTCAACTTGCACCATCCATCGCCAACTCAGTGAAATGGTGTTGTATTCTAGGAAACCCATAGGAAAGACTGACTGCAATTTGACAAAACACCTGAAAATGTCACAATTCTTCTGGGACCCCTGTGGACAAAAGAGACCATATCAGGGTTGATCAGAATAGCACACCATATGTTTACAGAAAACAAAATGAAGCATTTAAAGAAAAGAACAACTTCCACACAGTCAAACAGGGAGGAGGTTTAGTGATGTTTTGGGTTTGCTCTGCTGCCTCAGGCACTGGGAGCCTTGAACGTGTGCATGGCATCATGAAATCAGGAGAATATCATGGCATTTTTTAGTGCACAATGTCAAACCAAGTCTCTGAAAGCTTGGTCACCTTCAAAGGTCACGGGTCTTCAAGCAGGACAATGACTTCAAACTTCAAAAAGCACCCAGGAAGGAATAAATGCTGGACTCTTCTGAAATGGCCTGCAATGATTCCAGATCTAAATCCTATTGAAAACCGGTGAAGAAATGTGAAAACACCAGTAGAGACGCACCCTTCAAATCTGGGAGAATTGGAAGAGTTTGAACAAAAAGCCAAACTGCCAATACAGAGGGGCAGGAAATTCATGACTATAAGAAGTGCATGATTTCAACTATTTCAACCAAAGGCTGTGCTACAAAATATTGAGTCTTGGGGGCTCAATAAGTTAATCCAATGTAATTTATTTTCATTTTCTGCTTTAAAATGATATATTAAGTTCTGAATCAAAAACAATACTCATATTATTAGAGACAAGTCATTTGAAGAAAGCACAAGGGTGTCAGTATTTTTGGCCACGACTGTAAAAACACACATACAAACACCCAGTTTAGCTGGCTTGTTACCTAAACCAAATATGGTTACACCTCACACCTCACATACACAGACAGACATACACATTCGTAAAGATTAACTCAAAACCATATTGTTATGTGAAGCACTGCAGATGACGAGATGAACGACGTGCCAGACTTCCGTTTCACACATACGCTGTTTATCAGAAAATGCTTACAGTGGATTGAAACACAAAACAAATTGTGCACACAAAGGATTAGCAGATTATCTTAATGTCGATTTTTTTTAACTACATTTTAAAGTAAACATTACTTAGGAAAAATGTATTTGGGGTTTACATTATAAACAGCAATTATGTCAGCTATAAATATTTATTTAAAAAGTTAATACAAAACAATTATTCAGTTTACCTTCTTTGTTACAACTCGAATATGTATGTGTCAATTTAAGGCAGGGATCAGAACTAATCACAAGTATTTCCACTGAAGCATCACAAGCAGATTTCCCCAAGAAGAGGGGAAAATAAAACTGTGTCTTGAAGTAAATCTTCTTCCCTGTTCATAAACCCAAACTATGCATTAATTCAGTAACATGTAGTTCATAATGTCACCACTAACATCAACATTTATATTGAGCACAGTCTTTTATTGCTTTACAACAATCAATGATTGTGTAAGCAAGCGCTTTATTACAACCTGTGGCTCGTGATGTTATTAACGAGCTTTTCATTACATCAGTGTTTTCATGCAACACAAAATGTATGGACTACAATAGCTACAACAGCAAATCAAATGTGCTGGTGACTGATAACATTTAAAGGGAATGCACAACCAGCCCCGTCACCACAACCAGCCCCGTCACCACAACCAGCCCGTTACCACAACCAGCCCCGTTACCACAACCAGCCCCAGCACCACAACCAGCCCCGTCACCACAACCAGCCCCGTCACCACAACCAACCCCAGCACCACAACCAGCCCCGTCACCACAACCAGCACAAGCAGAAGAATCAATAAAGGCCTAATATTAAACTATGATGTATCTACAAAATCAGAACAACCAGTCAGCAATGACTCTGATTAAGGTCAGAATCAGTTGAATATATAGTCAAACCCAAAGGACTAAGACACTATGAAGAGACAGGATGTGGAAGAAGGGAAGATGAGAGGAAAGACAACCCAGAGGGTTGGTGCGGAATAAAGAGGAAGAAAGAGAAGAGGAGGGATAAAGAGGAAGAGAGAGAGACATGGTGGTAGAGAAAGAGCAGCACCATTGAAGGCCAGCTGTCAGAAAGATGAGTGTGTGTTCGGGAGAGTTGCGAGTGGCATCCAGAGACCTGTTAGGGGGGATGAGTGTCAAGCCGAGGCCCTGCCACTGCATTAGACACTTAATTAACCTTGTACGCTGATCCACAGCACTGACTGTGTGTGTATGTGTGTGTGTGTGTGTGTGTCTTAGTCCAATTGAATGCTTGAATGAAGTGATGAAAACCAAGATGAAAAATTATCAATGTGTCCTACTTATAGTTGCAAAATTACAGGAAAAACAAGGCTGCAATTGATTTTTTTTGTATTATGGCAAATAATATCTCTATTTACACCACAAACTGGCAGTATTGAAGGAAACACTGCAACCTTTTCTCTATATCCCATAGCAAAATGTGTAAAATTGCAGGAAGTTAACATTAAAACATACATTTTTATCTCTACCCTCAAGGAGGTGGCCATTAAAATGTTTTGGAGGTGCCCAAACCAAATCTCACTAAGGGCACCCAAAAGGCTACAGCCAGCTCTGATAGTAAATCTTTCCTTCTACCTCGTCACGTTATTCCTCTAGCCATTTTGTCTCTTTCTCATCTTTCCAACTCTCATCTCTATCGTTTCTCTCTAGCCATCTCATCCTCGCTTGTCATCTTGTTTCTCTCTTATCCCTCTAGCTATCATGTATTTTTGTCGCATCTCTCTCAAGCCATTTTAGTTTGTGTATCTTTCTGGTCAAACAACTTCCTTTAATTTTTGTTAGCAAGTTGTAGATAAAATATAGTGTGTTAGCCACTAATGCTAAACCCAAGTTAGCTGGCTAGTTACCTAAACCAAAGATGATTATTTTAAACTTAATTGAAATCACATTGTAGACTAAAATTGAGTAGTGTGCCCTCCCTATTCAAAAAAGTTTCACATACAATTTTACAGGATTTTCTACATAAAAGGATTTCATAAAAAGTATAATAGAAACCAATAGATTAGTATTGTATTTTTATAAAATTCTCAAATAATTTATTTGATTTTTATAAAATTCTCTCATATTCTGTTGGATTTCTGAATGCAAACACAAATGGATTAAATTGGGCTACAGATATGCTTGTTTTGAATATAATGTTGAATATCCTCACATACAGAGGATTAACTCATTACACTTTATGAAATCTACACAGAACACTTTTTCAAATACTACAATCTTGATTGACAGAATCTTACTTATCCTGTAATTTAGGTTTTACCATGATTAAGTGAAAAAAATGTTGATTATAAATTTTACCATTTGGTCTTGCTCTAGACTAAGCCAAAACCCCTAATTTATAATTGCTAAATTGTGACTAAATTTGGGAGAGAACATGAACTTCTACAGTAGCTATTTTAGCAACAGCAGTTACCTACTGTAGCTAAGAAAGCTAGTTAAGAAAACTGTAGCTAAGAAAACTAAGGTAGGTCTCTTGCTAACTCTCTATTGACATACAAGTTTTCATTTTTATATCATGTCAGTAAATCTATGTTTTGTTTGTTTGTTCTGTGTGTGTGTGTGTGTTTGATTGATAGAGAAAAGATACTGCAGTCATAATGTGCCCTTTTGTGATGCTTCTTTTCTGCCAAGTAAGATACAGTACAATAGCTTTAAAACTTGCCATTAGACAGCTGGTTAAGTGTCATAATATCACAAATAAATGTTTGCTATGGACCAAATTATATTATTTTGTCTGGAAAACAATTAGGCTAATGCTTACAAAATGCAAAGGCTCTAACAATGAAACACCTTTTTTGCACAGACAACCCAAGGTTTTCTGAACTAGCCACTGCCTCGTCATTGGAAGACCAGTATTCGAATCAGACTCAGAGATTAGCCCGTGTCCTGCAGTGGGCAATATAATTAGTCAGCAGTGTCTGGGGTTGGGGGTTAGTAATCAAATTGACTTGCATTATCAACACCTTGTGGCAGCTTGGGTGCCTGTGAGCTCAATCAAGAAAGAAGGCCAGAGAGTGCTTTCCCATTTCAAGAAGGGGGCCTAGGTACATTGCTGCAAAATATATACTGTTTTGATTTTAATTAATTTTGGGAGACAAAAAAAATGAACCAGGCAGTATCAAACCAATGAGTCGAAGACTCGAGACTAGTTCCCTATATTAGCTAACATCCAAACCAACAACAGGTATAACAGGGTTGATTCAATTCAACGCATTAAATTAGAAAGAGATTTCTGTAGGGACCGATTGGAACATACTACCTCGTCATAAAATTTGATAAAATAACTATCAATATAGGTGATGATGACTGACTTTTTCGTCAAGTGAAAAGACGAGAGAATCGTGGAAACCAATCCTCTTTTACTGCGCAAGGGGTTGTGAAGCATGCAAATCCACCAGAAATAATTGCAATATAACCGTAAACAGTTTAATTTTAGGCTTAATATATAACATAGCTAGTGAAGACTGAAGCCATTAAAGTTTTTGTCTATCCTGAACAAATCCTAATGCATAATTTGTTTTGAAGAATTGAGCAATTGCTAGCGAGACTGAAGATGAACTTTACACTGCCAAAGCTATTTCATTTCATTGCACAACAATGTTTGTTTTCTTTCATTCGTGAATGACAATGATATAATAACTATCCATATAGGTGACAATAACTGTCTTTTTTGTCTAGTGAAAAGACGAGAGAATCGTGGAGACCCCTCCTCTTTTACTGGGCAGGGGGTTGTGGTCTATATTACCCCAAGAAGCATGCATGGATGCATACTTCAAAAATCCACCATAAATAGTTTTAATATAGGCTAACTATATCATAGCAACTGAAGCTTGCAACCAAGTTTAAGTCTATGCTGGACAAATCCTAACGACTACTTTGTTTGGTCAGTGGCAAGGATCGAACCCCAGTCCACTGCGTGACAGTCCGTGTCTCTAACCACTGACGACCCACATGGGTAGTCAGTCAGTCAGTCAGTCAGTCAGGCAGTAAGAGACATTCACTTTTCTTGGCTGGCTCCGCTTGCGCGGTCTGGCAAAAACGTCTTTTTGATTATTTTTTTTCACTTGGATATTGTGAGTTACTATGTGTAAATAAAGCCGGGAAAAGTCAGATTTTACGTGTATTCATTTCAGGCTGTAAAGCAACAAAAGTTAAACATTTTGAAAGAGGGTGGCTATTTTCTACATCCACTGTAAGAATGGGTTGTAAGCATACTTACCTGGTAGAAATAATGGTAAAACAATACATAATTGGACTAACACCAATTGATAGTTAGATTTAGACACAAAGGTCAAGGTTTGAATTCCAAAAGTGGGATACTTGTGTAAATAGCGGAGGCCAGGTGAAAATGCATAAGTTAGGCAATGGGGAAGGTGGTGATTCAGGATTCAGCCTGCATTTAGCTTATCATTTTCATTAACGCATAACTCTCCCCAGATATATTTTTTACTCAAGAGAATGAATGCTCAAGGGCCTTCTATTGCTTATATCAGTGATTTTCAATGAGGCAACACTAATGAGATTTACTTTATTTTAGTAGCCTTTCTTTGTTATTCAACCAATTAATTAAGTACTGTATATTACTTGTCTAACATCAAAAATAACGCATGTCACCACACCTGTCAAAAATCTAACTCTAGAATTATACAAATTTATTTTGGTGAACATTCTAGACATTATCATGTACTGTTTTGACTCTGTTTGTGAGGAATCACTCCTGTTGAGAAGTACAATAGCAGCTTGCACAAGATTAATAAATCCATTTTTGATTAATTGACACATTGCAAAAAAAAGCTTGCATTGTGTTTTGATACCTCGCATATAACAGCGTTTCTGTGTAATATGTTTCAGTAAGGTTCACATCACACAGAACTTAACGCAGTAATCCGGAAAAAGCTGAACAATGATGGCAGGGGTTAAAGCAGAGGTTTCTCAGATTCTCAAAATCTCAACATCTCTCTCTGCTTTCTGGCTCTCTTCCTATAAAATTGATCTCTGCTTGTTTGTAAATTTGGATTTGATATTTAAAGTAATGTTACATGGAAACATCTCAGGGGCAGTTAAAGGGACAGAAGATGCATCTCAATTTGGACTGTAATGAAAAAGGGTCTGAACTGTTATGCACATAAGATATTCAAGTATTTTGTTCGTTTTTCATAAATTGCACAGATTTCTAAAAAAGTGTTTTTGCTTTGTTACAATGGGGTATTGTGTAGATTGATTGTAATCAATCAAACATAAAGTCTATAAGTCAACAACGTATGGAGAAAGTTAAGGGGTCACAATACTTTCTGAATCCCCTGTATGTCCATTCACAATACAGAAATTATAACAAAGGTGTAGAAAATATATGAAAATAACTCCTGTTTCGTATTGGACTGAACAGCATAAAACCAATGTTGAAATCACTTACGATTTATCTGTAGCAACCCTTGGGTCCTACATTACTCACAAGGCATGTTTAAAATTTCCTTTTACAAAAAAGTATTTTCAATTGTGATATGATATTTTGGCCACATCACAAAGCCTTTAACACATCAACAAATAAACCCAAAAACACACAAACCTAGCTATGCAAATATCCTTGAAGTATTGTTTTTGCGTATAAATATTTGTTCCCACTGAAACACAAAGGTCAAGGTATGCACATGGAGATACACAGAGGCCAGTGTGGAAGAGACAATCAGGCTGCAAAACACAGGAACATAGTCCCCTACCTCTGCGTCATTTATTCAAACGTGCATCCGAGCAAACACACACTGAAATATAAACAGACACACACATGCTGAGGCATAAACAAACACGTACACAATCACACACCATGGCGCGGGGACATGAGAGTGGCTAGCAGCATCTTCAAAGGGCTATTTAAAAGAACACACCGCCACCAGCCCAGCGTCTCCCCCCCACACCCCCACCTCCCAATATATGTTCAAAGGCCATCCATTAACCTTTCACTCACACAGGCCTCTGTGTGATCTACGGCTCTCAGCCAAGGGCTTTGAAGAGCACAGCACCACCATTCCCACTAGGGAAGAGAGAGAGGGAAAGGATGAACGAGGGGGTACAGAGAGGAGGGGAGAGGTAAAGAGAGGACGAGAGATGTAAAGAGAGGACGAGAGCGGTAAAGAGAAGAGGGGTAAAGAGAGGAGGGGAGAGGTAAAAAGTGCAGGAAAGTGGTAAATAGAGGACAAGTGAGAAAAGCGGAAGAGAAAAGAGAGGTAAACAGAAGGAAGGTAGAGAGGAGGGAGGTAGAGAAAAGGAGAGAAAGGCTAGGAAGGAAAAGGAAAGTAGATGACAGGTAAGGTTAGGAGAGGATGTAACAAAACTGGGAGATAATAGACGAAGGGACAGACAGAAAGAGAGAGACAGATGGGGAGAGAGAGAGTGAGAGAAAGATTGAATGAAAATAAGATAGGAGGGTTGAATATGAGAGTAGTAGGAAACAAAGGATGTAACAAAATGAAAAAAGTGGGAAAAAGAAAGAAAGTGAGAGACAGCAGATCAAAAAAAGATGGTATGTCTGTGCAAAAAACATGATATACCATCAACCATTACCATAAACAAATCATACCAGATCTAGAGACAGGGACAATAGATGGAACCATGGAAATAAAATGCCATTACCCATTTTTATCACACATTTCTTTTTAAACAACATGGGGAAAATCATGTTTTTATGATAAACACAAGCATAGAGCTTAATAAGGACTGAATTATTAAATAAGCAATAAGTACCAAATCAGAACGAAAGAGGAATAACTACGTAATAAGAAATGAACTGTTCGTCCAACCTGAAATAACAACTAGGCTTGAAAATAAGGGAGAAGAGAAGTAGAAAAAGTGGAAGATGAAAACGTGTGCATGTGCACTAGAGGACCGGAGGCCTTTCCACAAGAGTGATCTGAGAGCAAACGTTTAAATACATGTGAGATGAGAACAGATTCCACCAGTCCGCTGTGGCTGGGCCACCCTGAGACGGATGGAGCTTACACACACACACACACACATGCACACGCGCAAACACACACACGCACGCACGCAAGTGTGCTAACGACCTGGTAATGTCCCTTGCCACCATCAACGGCCCGTGCACCCACACACACGCACGCACGCCCGCACACACACACAAAGTGGCTCACAGTGCTGTAGCTAAATGTGCACTGGGTGTCAAGGCTTCATCATGTGGTGCAGCTGCCTGCATTGGGATACGATGACTTCCTGCCACATTAAACACGCCTAATGGGTTTTAGAGCACAACACAGCTTATGGAGGCTGTATATTCGCAACTAGTGTTGTGTGGAATCAGCGGGACAATTTATTTGTCAGGGTACGCATGTCAATATGTTTACAGGCACCGGGACTGGGACGGCGGATGTGACTGACTGACTGACGGTGTTTCGGTGCTGGGCTAGCGTGTATGTACTCAACATCAATTGCTTTTTGATATTGTTGACTGGATGTCCCACAGCTCAGCTGAATAATTTAACATTAGGATACTGTACAATACACGCTGTAATGTAGACATTACTGTACACCCATACGTTAGAGTTAGGTATGAGTGAAACGCTATGCCTAAGCCACGATACGGCACATATTTTGGTTTAGAGGTCACGGTACATTTCTGGTGCAGGGCAAAAATGTTTTGTCAACTAGAACAGACACGCCTCAAAAACTGAGTATCGCGCGGGAAGGGTACTAGTCAGGGGGGCCACCAAGGGGCTTACGTCAACTTTTAGGGGGTCCCAGTCTTCCACGGCTGAGGTGAGAAACACGCTGCATACTGCAACTATAGCCCAGGCGCTTCACAAAAAGGCCCTCATGGAAGAGTGGCAAAAAGAAAGCCATTGTTAAAAAAAACTCACAAGAAGGCATGTGGGAGCTTTTTGGTCTCAGAGCTTAGCACTATGATTAGCGCACGCCTAACAACGCAAAGGACCCTGGGGACACCTTCCCTACCGTGAAGCATGGTGATGGCAGTATCGGGGTTGGTTCTCTTCGTCAGGGCCTGGAAAGCTCATGAAGATAGAGGAGTAAAATGTATGCAGAAAAGTAAACAGAAAACCCGGAAGAAAACCTGCCTGAAGGCGGCAAGAGACCTGGGACTTGGGAGAAGATTCCTCTTCCAACTGGACATGTGTGTCATGACCCAAAACATACAGCCAAAGCGACACTGGAGTGTCTTAAAACAAAAAGTTCAATGTCCTGGAGTGGTCCACTCAAAGACTGGACCTTAATCCAAATCAGAATACATGGAAAGATATGGAAATTGCTGTTCACCAAAGGTCCCTATCAACATGACAGAGCTTTAGTAATTTTGCAAAAGAAAAAATGCTGTGACCACTGTGCCAAGGTGTTACAGTTTTATTCTAATAGACTAATGGCAGTAATTGCTAATTATTGACTAAAGTGGGTGAATACTTAGGCAATCAATTGTTTTCTGTTCTATATTTGCAATCAATTTAGAACAATTTGCAGATTTTATTTTTCAAATTGACATTATGGACTTGTTTGTTGATCACTGAAAAAAACCCTCCAAATTACATCCATTTTGATTTCATGTTGTCAAAGAATGAAATGTAGTTTTGCGAGAGGTAAATACTTTTGATAGGCACTGTAACCAGCTATCTTTTGTCAAACATTACCATTAGATTGGGTATCAGAGCATGATGTGTAGAGATGTGTGGTGATGTAAGTGGATGTGTAGAGATGTGGGGTATGTGGGGCTGATGGTGGGGTATGTGGGGCTGATGGTGGGGTGTGTGGGGCTGATGGTGGGGTATGTGGGGCTGATGGTGGGGTATGTGGGGCTGATGGTGGGGTGTGTGGGGCTGATGGTGAGGTATCTCGTCTCTTCGCCCTTATCTCTTTTCTCAATACACAACATCCGTCAAATATTCTCATTGTCTATGGTCCTGCTTTGCCAGGAGTTCTCGTTTTCAGCCCGGGACCCAAGTTAGAATAATAATTAAAAAAAAATGTTGGCGACCCATGCTTAATAAAAACATGCAATTATCTACATGTTTGTACATTTCATTGCTTTATAGCTAATAAATATGCAATTTTTACTAAATCAAACATAATTTACCCATATTGCCATTCCATTCATGTTAATTTATTTCCATTAAGAACACATAAAATGTTGTTCAAAAGATGTTTTTATTCTAAACTTATACTGCTTACTGATAGTTTGTCTTTATTCTTAACTGGAGAAAATGATATTAATCACATTCTTCTTTTACACCAGCTTCTACTAGGCCTTCTACATTATTTCTGCTTATTGTCATCTGTTATAAAATGACAATATTGTGAGCTAACTCATCCACTGTCTAAGCACTGTTCACTGAAGCTTTCTGTTTTTGTTCTGAAATAACTTTCACCAGCTTTACTGTCATTGTTTGAATGTCTGGTCAGGACGCGCTAACATTATTTTGCTTTGAGAGACTCATTACTAAGTACTAACCTGCAAATACAATATGGGCACTCCTTGTAAATTCTAAAATGTGTTTGAAACTGAGGGAAACTAACTCATGGGTGTATTTGCATTTCATGAGGATTGAGCAAGTGTTGAAGCAGGGCTAACTTCAGTCAGAACTTGTGGCAGGGCGATTTGAGCCCATTTAGTGACAGCATGAGTAATGCCGAGAGAGAATGGCAAATCAGTGTAAGCACAGCTACTGAACCACAGCACTACAGCCAGTGTGGGTCGCGAAGTGATCTTAAATGAAAAAGGCAAGGCAGTAAGATGCGGAGCACACGTGCACCTCCCTCCACAGCTGCTGAAGAAAAGGATGCAATTAACTAAGAGCTGCACTTGGCTGAATCAATTCCAGTAATTCATGAAATATACTTCTGGAAGATATTTCGGCCCACCAACCCAAGCTCAACCTCAACAAGACAGAGTTCCTCTTCCTCCCGGGAAAGGCCTGTCAACTGAAATACCTCTCCATCATGGTTGACAACACCACGGTGTCCCCATCCAGGAGTGCAACGAACCTTGGCATGACCCAATATAACAGTCTGTCGTTCTCTGTAAAGTTAAAAGCTCCAGCAGGATTATGCTCTATAAAATTCAACGAATATACCCTTTCCTCACAGAGGAAGAAGCACAGGCCCTAATCCAGGCACTGGTCATATCCCTTTTGGACTACTTCAACTCACTCTTGACTGGCCTTCTCCATTGTGCCATCAAATCACTGCAAATTATCCTGAATGATACAATCTGTGTGGTGTTCGGTATTTCAAAACTGCTACATGTTTCTCTGCACACTGCACACTCCACTGGCATCTAGCTGAAGCCCGCATCCACTACAAGGCACTTTAGTCATTTTTATAGAACCCTCATATCCAGAGCGACTTGTACTGTAGTTAGTGAATTAATCTTAACTTAGGTAGGTGGGACAACCACGCTACCCAGTAATAGTGACTATGTTTTACTCAGTTAAGTAGCCATCCTCAAAGTCATCGCTAGATGTAGGGGGGAGGAGAGAGAAAGGTTCAAGCATTAGTTGATGAAAGCTACCACTGGGGTGCAACGTACAGAGAAGAGCTTTGACTGGGTTAAGCGGGAGCTCCCATTGGTAAGGTGGGGTGTGGAGTTTGAGCACATCCTGAAGTTAGGTAGGAGCACTTCCCCTTGCTCCTCTCTAGGCAAGACCATGGAGTAACAAGCTCTTCTCATACCCAGTTTCAGTAAGCCTCCCTCCTAATAATAACCTTAACATGAGTAAAGTGATCAGGAAGGATCTGCCAATGAAGTCAGATGTCTCACCCTTTAGACTAAATGAAAATCGTGGATGCCTTCAATGTTGATGTGTGTGTGTGTGTGTTTGTGTGGGAGGGGAGTTGATCGATGGAACCATCAGAAAAGGTTTTCTTAATTTGGCCCAACGAAATGCTGTGCCTGTGCTCAGGGCAGAACACAGATAACACTCAATTGATTATAAATGCATTATTAATACTTCTGTAGTGCC
>JACXGI010016835.1:0-15295 GCA_016801175.1 Esox masquinongy
TGCCCCCCCCCCCCCCCTCACAGAGGAAGCCCAACATCCAAAATGACGAAGCGCTGTACAAGAATGTGCAGATTTAGAAGACAAATTAATATTCAAACACAAAACGACGATAATGTACTATGATTATTATGCAGTGACAGAAATTGGACAAGCTGAAACAACGATCCATCACACAAAACGCAAATGGGCACTGACGCACAAAATGGCTCTACATTATGGGCAATGCTTAACTAATTCCACTATATTTTACATAAGCAATACATCAAGGTACAAAAAAACGAAATTATATGTGGCATTATCCTATGCGTTATAACAGCACATTAAAGATTACTTTCGATATGAATCCCGACCCGGAGCAACCCATGGAAGTTCAAACCAGCATCGCCCCTTTTTTGTGAGACAGGACCGAGCCTATGATAATATCAGAAGGTGAGGTTCGAAAATGGGAATGAATGCACGTCAGAACATAATTTCAACGAATAAAGTTTGTATAAGCTTTTATTTCTGTTAAAATGTCCAGATGTTTACGTGGTACGAGTGCAAGTAAAAAAACATGAACTTCAGCCAATTATTAACAAAAAATAGGTAGCATAGTAACCTTTCTTTGCCAATCAATTGAATGAAACAATGTAACAGGTGAATTGCGCCTTATACTTTACCAGCTTGGGTCGTTGCTAGGAGCAGCATAATACGAAATAGCGGTATTCTCCTGCACGACGCCATCCTCTTTAAACGGTCCATCTTTCAGTGCAGAGACCCCCTTCTCTGCCACAAAACTTTTATAGAAAACGAGATGAGAAGAAGCTAAACAGCCATGCATAAAGGAACAATGGACACCGGGCTCTGCAGTTTCACTTTCCAAGTTGTAGAAGTTTTTTGAGAATCCTATCCTCCCTTCACTCTCTGTCCCTCTCATTCAATGTTTCCCCTCTCACTCTCCCTCCTTCTCCTCTCGCTCTCCTCCCTTCTCTTCCCCCTCCTCCCTCCACCCCTCCCTCCCATAGGACCGTGTCTCGCGTCTGTAGGGGAAAAGGATGAGAAACAATGCCTCCAGAGGACACTTGTTATAAATATTCTTCTTTCTTCTGGCGCACGCTCGTTTATAAGTCGTCTGCTGGTAATTTACTACCTACACTCCTGTTTTACTGATGATCCGTGATTCTGTCAGACTCAGCCCTTCCACCAGTCCGACTGGTCAATGACACGCCTCATGCTGTAAGATGTAACAAATGTTCTGACTGTCATGACTTCCTATCAGGTTGCTCATTCATCGTGTTCAGCAGACTGCAGGGCAAGTTTCGGTACATGACTGAAACAAGGTATTATGATAATGATGGCGATGTCTTTTGGAGATTGTGTTAATGTTCATCAGCAAAAGAGACAAACCAAATGTGATTACATTATGAATTTGATTCATAATGATGATGTTGTTGAAATTAACTTTCAAAATCAATATTGTACAACCATACCATAACCCAATATATATCCACACATTTTCCTTGTACACCAAAAGGTTTGTCTTTTTACGGGTTAGATTCTTGGCTCACACAACACAGCCAGAGGACGCATCAGTCCAAGCTTTGAAGTTCACAGCAACAACAGAGGAGTGAGCCCAAGCACGCCTCCCTGATCAGGAGCAGGCTGATTACACTAGGGCGAGGTTATCGCCCAACATCCATCACTTATCGTATCTCCAGCGCTCCTTCAAACAGCAGCCTAATTGTGCTATGACTGGGGGCAATTGGGGCCATCTCACCAGCTATGAGAGGTGAGAGGTCATGGAGGGTGACTGTACAGAAAAGGCCCTTAACATTTGTTTTCCACAACCCCAATGTATTAAGGTCAGACGATTGTTTATGGCGTGGTCCTCTAATTGTGGTCTAATGGGTTTAGTTTGATTGCGTTTGCATCAGACACCTTGATTTATCTGTGGAAATATTCTGATTCCATTAGGCAAGGAGTAGGCAGTCAGCTCCAATGTAAAATGTACCTGCCATCTCTCAGGAAAATACTGAAGAATAATGATAGATGTTCCCCACATTTTCCAAGGAACAGACCCTGACAGACCCTGTTATGCTAATGTGGACACTGTTGTGAGTCTGTATACAGTGATGCCAAAAGCCCAGAAACCCATGACTTCAGGGTTCAGTTTAGACATGCAGCTCTTCAGATTCATCTTTACAAAGAGCTTATTTAATTGGAGAATTGACAAACTTGACATCATCATAGGACCAGGACATGACAGGCCCTGGGCCAGCTCCTCATATTTAAATCCACTGGAATTCATTTTGAAGAGCTAAGCCAAACCCTGCTTTCTTTTAACACCAAACCAAGAGAAGACAAGCCTGGAACCACAGTGTGAGCCTGGGAAATGGGCACATCCCATCCAATTTCACAATCTTGAAGGATGCACCTCATTTCTGTTAGAAATGTACCAGCCATGCGTTTGATGAAATAAAGTGGTGAAAACCTGTTATTAAATCAATCTTTTTTTATGCTAATCTCTTACAAGCAATGAACAATGGCAAAAGCACAAGAGAAGGGATTCATGCATCGAGGGATTACAGAGTGGAGACGTGAGAGATGGCTCGGAAAAGTAGGCTCGGAAACATACAGATATCCGGAGAAAGATTAGGCATCATCCTGGAGGCAAACAGGAGACTCCCGGAGACACACAGGGCTTAGCAACCCTGAGTCAGACGCACATTCCAGGCAGGTTTTAGCAGATAGTTACTAAAGAGCACAGTGATTAGTCTGTGCACTGTGAGAAATACTTCCAGAGCCATGCACTGTCTACTGTGTCCCTTCAGGAAGTACTGTCCCATACTGCTCCTCACTGCCAGATACCAGAACAGATCTGACTCCCTCTACTTCCGTCACTATTAGTCCAGTTTAACTCTGAGTCCCACAGCTCACCACACCTCGATGAACGCCAAGCAGTATAACGGTGCACCTGTTTGGGACCAGACATCTTTCCCGTCCTCTCTCAGCCCGGCGTGCTGTCGACCGTTAGAGGGAGTTGTCCACACACAGTTGCATCCCTGTTGTGTTTAATGGTTCATATGTGTGTACTATATTCCCTGCTGCACTACATCGTTCATGGGCAAGCCAATATAAATCTAGATTGGGGAACGTTTTTGATCTGTACCTCTTGGACAAGATTGACCCAAGGATGAAAAATGATCTACGGTCGTGGGGATTGCTTAATTATCTGTCACTGTGATGTGGTGAGACCGGCTACCCAGAGTCCTGTGATGTTTCAGGATTGAGAGGAGACCAAGACACTTCAGCATAACATACAACCATTAAAGGGAACTTAAGACATTGAAATATTATTATTTGATTATTATGATTATTAAATAACAGTAAAGGCTGTATGTACCTAATGTTTAACTTCATAATTATTGAAAAGAACATGACAACATGGAGTAATATTTTCTAACAACAAACAGGAATGAAACATGTATTATTCTCTTCCAAGATAGAACAGCTAATAGGGACAAAAACAAAAAGGTCACCTACTTCAGAAATCTGAGGTATGGGCTGGTAGAAATATTGCCGTTCTGAATTTCATCGACAGGCCATAATGGGTGCAGGGAATGTTCATTCACAATATAACAATTAGAGTTTCAACCTTGTTTTCAGTTTACACGATTCTTTACTCTAAAATAGTTTACAAACATGACAATTGAAAGAGTCTCATTTTGTCTTCTGATGGGTTACTAGCTGAGCTAAGCTTACGAGGAATTTGGTGGAAGTAATATTCTTCAAGAAGCAGTCAGTGTATATAATTAATTCATGGTCCCAAAGTGATGTAGCATCTATGGATTCCAGCTTTGAGTCATTGACTCCATTCAAACGATAATTAATTATTGTGCTAATGCTAGTTAGCTATGGCTAGCAAAACAACATCTAACTTCCTATATGTAAAAGATGAAGCTACCCAAGAATGCCATCCGAAAGTTTATCTAACTAGAAAAATAAACGGCTACATTGCCAAAATCCCGGACTATCCCTTTAAAGCCCATCTGTGTTTTGACACAGTATTTATGGTGAGAGAAAATTCCCACCAGAGATCAAGCTTGGCATGGAATGAATTTATTCAAGACTTTACTGAAAGGAAACCAGAGGAGATCTGTCCCAAATACATACAGAGTGTTTAATGGTATCTAGCTGGCCTCTTTCTCACGTAAATCTGACAATAGTTATTGGGCTTCCTTTGTTGCTGCTGTAACACATATGATGAATGGTTCTCACTGGTACACTAAGTCAGTGGTACTGAAGTGCTAGAAATTTTCTGTCTGTCTTTTCTTAATGGCAGACAATAGCAATTTGGTGAAATGTAATCAGTATATTCATTGTAGAGTGACTTGTAAAAATTTATTTTAAACTGTCTTTCTTTTCTCTCCTCAGTATCAGAACATGCCAGGACAGGACAGCCAGCCGTCTGGTTGGACGGAATATGCACAGGAAGTCTCAGACTGAGTAGTTGACTGATTGTCTCTGTTTGCTAGACTCTAAATTTATGCACATTCGACGGGCCATGAATGTTGAATAATTTGTGACTAGTCTGAAGATAATAATCTGTCATACTGTAACACTCATCATCTTATCAGTACAAGCTGAGATATGCCTATTGGATTGCAAGTTTGCATTTCGTTATATACCTGTGTGAATGTTATTATCAACTCACACTCATGTCCCATTTAAAGAGAATGTGGGGGTTTTCATGATGTGGTGATTAGGGAAGTTCCATGATGATTGTCGTTACTGTGTGTCTTGAGGGGATCTGTAGCTGAGTTGCCAGAGATAAGGAACAGTACTTAAAATGAAAATGCGTCTCAGCAAACTCAGAATCAATTCACATTTTCAATTATGCTTTTAGCTATCAATCTCATAATTGTGAGATTGATAGCTAAAAGCACACCCTGATTAATTGCATTACCATTACATTGATAATGTAACTAATGGAAGCCGCAGAATGCATTTTGAAGAGTATAGAAATTGTTTTTCTGTTGAACTACAAGAAAATGCTTATTGGTCATTGCTTCATCATACAGAAAGATAATGACCCTAAACCCTAAGCAATTTATATGTTTGTCAAGTTCCAAAAAGTGGAAAACTCTTTATTACACAAGTCATAATAGTTACATTATCAATGAAGACATGTGAGCCAGTTCCAGTGGTAGCCATATACACAATATGGCCAAAAATATGTGGACACCCGACCATCACAGGTATATGAGCTTGTTGGACATCCCATTCTGAAACCATGGACATTAATATGGAGTTGGCTCCCCCTTTGCAGCTATAACAGCTCTTCTGTGAAGAGCCAATCTTCTGGGAAGGATTTGCACAAGATTTTGGTGTGTGGGAATTTGTGCCCATTCAGCCAAAACAGCATTTGTGAGATCAGGCGCTGATTTTGGACGAGAAGGCCTGGCTCGCAATTGCTGTTCCAATTCATCCCAAAGATGTTCAATGCGGTTGAGGTCAGGGCTCTATGCAGGCCACTTGAGTTCCTCCACACCAACCTCATCAAACCATGTCTTTGTGGACCCCGATTAGTGCACAGGGGCACATTCATGCTGGAACAGGAAAGAGCCTTCCCCAAACTGTTGACACAAAGTTGGAAGCACCCAATTGTCTAAAATGTCTTTGTATCCTGTAACATTAAGATGACCCTTCACTGGAACTAAGGGGCCCAGCCCAAACCCTGAAACACAGCCCCAGACCATTATCCCTCCTCCACCAATCTTTGCAACAGGCACCATGCATTCCAGTAGGTAGCGTTCTCCTGGCATCTGCCATACCCAGATTTGTCCATCCGACTGCCAGATAGTGAAATGTGAAATCACTCCAGAGAAAACATTTCCACTGCTCCAGAGTCCAGTGGCGGCATGCTTTAAATGGATGGTAAATGGACTTTCTGGACTTTTTTTAAATGGACGGTAAACTGACTTTCTGGAACTTTTTCAAATAACAAAGAAATGGTAAACTTCCCATTGTGGGCAGAATATGTAGAACATGTGTAACAAGTTGTCTAATAGTGCATAATCTACAGCACATTTGAAATTGATTGGTTTTGATGACATGGAACAAATATCGCCACATGCATTTTCAGGGACCCGTTTGGCTATACAGTGCCATTTTTACAACCAGCAGCTAAAATTCCCAGAATGCTCTTAACTTCATATCCACAATAACTTTTCCCAGTACATTTTAGGCTATTTTAGAATCTGTAATATAACCATCCTGCTTTTTACATTTTTTCTCAATCGCTTTGGCTCATTTTTTTAAACATTCTTAATATTCTCTGAACTGTAAGTACAATCGTCACAACTGTTTCATGGGACATCACACCCAAAACATTTGATTCATGCTTCAAAACCTAGTTATTGTGTCCGTAAATTGGCCAGTGCCACCAAAATGAACATTCGCCACAAAATGACATCCATGAAAACAAATAAACTGCAACAATGGAAAATCCTGTGGTAGTTCTGAAAAAACAATGAATTGCACTTCCTCACAGCACCACTACAAGTTCCCATCTTCTTGGTGGACATCCTGTCTCTCTTGTTGGTCTGGCCATAGATTTTCATCACCATCACATCTAATGTTTTCCCTTGCAATGCACCGGGGGAAAATCTGGCGATTCCTATTTCACTACTATGTCACCTGACAAGTAATTTGCAAGTATAGCAGATATCACAAACATTTCATGTCACAGATATTTATGGAATATACATGTATGTCTGACAGATTTTGATAATTGAATTTTGCATGTGATGGCTCAAACAATGAAAGAAAGTTTGGATGTTGTGAAGAGTTTGACAATTTTAGTTTGAGAATTAACTCAACAGTTTTGATCAGCAAGCCATGTACATGTAGGTATTGTGCCTATTGTAGACAATTGTACTTCCTCTTTTGCACACGTGCCAAAACACATGCAATTTGCTTAAATGAACGAGAAATCTGATGAAAGCAAGAAACAAATTGTTCAAACTGTCTTGAAAAAAATAATTCTCATTTGAGAAATGAGCCAAAACGATTGAGAAAAACTGTAAAGTTAACTAGTGTTTTTCACCTTAGAGAGTAGCCTGAGTAGTTCTGCTGGTGACATCTTCTGCAGATGGTAGTGGCTGACACTTTCACACCTACCTTCTGGAGAGTTGGATCTGTCTTCTGGAGAGTTGGACATTTGTTCTTTTCCCTCATAATGAGCATTCTTTAGTCATATTTGGTCTCATTTGGCTTACCAAATAAGACCAAAGAAATTTTTCTTATTTGGTTTGTGATTGCTGAGCTGTGTTTCTCATTCATTTTTGCTTCCTTTATGTTTATTTTCACCTTTTTGGTCTTCATGTTGTTGACAGACACCAATAGCAAAGGCAAATGCAAAGCCGAGAAACAGAGTTTTCTTACAGCTGCACAAACCAGCTAACCAAAATCACTGCCAACTGTCTTTATTCTTTCGGTGCTATGAAATTGAGAGAATATTAAAGGTGTTATAATTATTAAATATCAAAGGTGTTGTAATTTATGAATCGCGGAACCAATATGCATAAAAATATGCTGAAATAAAACCAGAAAATCTATATATTAATCTGATGGTAATAATTTAATTTCATATCCAAACTTTTAGTAAATAGCCAACAGAAGAAAGATATTTTTTTACTGTCCCGATACTTACAGTAGGCATTATATAACATGGTTCACACAGGGGTGCTCAACCTTTTTCCATTTTATAAGTTGGTCAACCAAAAGTGAAAGTCAGTATAGTAGTGTGCTATAAGGAGAGTCTTAGTTTGAAAGCCAGGGAATCTCTCCTTGAGTTACTTGTGCATGTAGACGTTAGAAACAGCCAAGGGAGTCTTCCCTTGAGGAGGACCGCATAACCAATGTAGACAAAATTTGAGACCTAATGTGTGGTCAGACCTCAAATATCTCAAATATGAAAAACATGTAGCCTAAAATATGACTCAACTCTAAATAAAGACAAAATTGACATCCGTAACCAATGGATGGAAAGGAATTACTGAAAATAAAGAATATGTTCTAAACAAGACCATATTTTTTGGCTCTAGAGTGTAAATAGGTGAATCTGTCAGATTGGTATCAATGTGGTGGATGAATGAAGTGGATGGTGGCTGTATGAAGTGGATGGTGGATGTATGAAGTTGATGGATGGTGGATGTATGAAGTTGATGGATGGTGGATGTATGAAGTGGATGGATGGTGGATGTATGATGTGGATGGTGGATGTATGAAGTGGATGGATGGTGGATGTATGAAGTGGATGGATGTGGATGGATGTGGATGGATGATGTGGATGGTGGATGTATGATGTGGATGGTGGATGTATGAAGTGGATGGTGGATGTATGAAGTGGATGGATGGTGGATGTATGATGTGGATGGTGGATGTATGAAGTGGATGGTGGATGTATGAAGTGGATGGATGGTGGATGTATGATGTGGATGGTGGATGTATGAAGTGGATGGATGGTGGATGTATGATGTGGATGGTGGATGTATGAAGTGGATGGATGGTGGATGTATGAATTCAACAATCCCCACACATGCATTCTGTTGCACATATGTGTCAACTATCCAGAACAAACACAAGCATCAGTCTCCTCGTAATTATGTCAACCCACCCCACACACACACACACACACACACACACACATACACACACACACACACACACACACACACACACACACACACACACATCCACATACATACACACACAGGAATTAAATTATGGGGGCATCCATCTTCATATAGAGCCCTTTGACTGCTTGCAATACAGACTAGATTTAGTGGCTATAACTGTACAATAAGCTTCATATGCCACAGGGAAGCTAAGGGTTATACAGGAGATCAGTGCTACTTGCTCTTTACACCAAACTTGCTCATATAAATCCAAAGGATGTCAAAGCAACTCATGAAGTACCAGACTGGGGGCACAATGAAAAAAATACACTTCAAGTAAATTCTGACATGTTTTTAGCAGGAAAGATTTACACTTACAAGTCAGATACAATATTAATAACAACAGTCAGATACCATATTTATAACAACAGACATATACCGTATTAATAACAACAGTCAGAAACAATATTAATAATAACATTAAGATACAATATGAATAACAACATTCAGGCACAATATTAATAACAAAAGTCAGATACCATATTAATAATAACAGACAGATACTGTATTAATAACAACAGTCAGAAACAATGTTTATAACAACATTAAGATAAAATATGAATAACAACATTCAGGTACAATATTAATAACAACAGTTAGAAACAATATTAATAACAACAGTCAGATACCATATTAATAAAAACAGTCAGATACCATGTTAATAACAAAGGTCAGATACCGTATTCGTAAAAGAGTTAGAACAGAATGGATAATGAGCTGGAGAACCCATCCGGACAGCTCACATACAACCCACACATGAAAGTGGATAGAAATGTTCTCTGTTTCCCCTGCTGGTAAGAGGTCAGATTGGGGTTTGTAGTAGGAGTTGTCAGCTTAGTGTTAATGATAATAATTACTAATGAGAATGACCCAGCTAATTAACATGTAGGATCAACTCTCTCAAATAAGCTGCTCAAACATCCACTGCTACTCTCTATTCTTTGTCTTCTTCACCCCCTTTCTGTATGCTTTCTCTTTATCCTCCTCCTCACTTTGTCTCAGCTCCATCTCCCTCTGGTTTCTCCTCTCATCCTCCTCCACTCTTCCTCCTCCTCTTCTCTCTTGTCCTTTCCCTCCTCTTTCAGATCCTTCTCAACCTCCTGCTCCTCATCATTTTACAATCTTCCTTCTCCTAATTTCTTTCCTTCTGCTCTCTCTTCTTCTCTCCCTTCCTCCATCTCCTCTCTCTTCCTTCCCCTCTTTTCCCTCCTCCTCTCTGTGGTTCTGTCTGCCTCAGAAACCTCTTAGCTTTCTTGTGGTTAGCTTTCTGTTTCCCTTCTCACTGTCTGGGTCTATTCTGTTTCTTGAAGGTTTTGTTCTCTCTTTCTCTCCCCCCACCTACCACTCTCTTTCCACTTTACTTGTCTTTCTTTCTCCTCCTCTGTTCTCCTCTGTGAAGTTTGCATTCCCCACCTCCTTACCAGACTGCACACAAAAGAGCAGAAAGCGCCACTCCTGACCTCTAGCAAACATTCCAGTCCACTGGGCTCTTTCAAACAGCCAGTGTTTGTGCTTTCAGAGCCAGTCCCGTTTGTCCCCTCCAACAGAATTCAGCTGTGGGACTTTGTTACAGGCAGTGGGGCACAACCTGCTGGGCTAACACATTTAGACTAGGACAATCCATGTTCCTGTGAAAAGCTAACCCGTCTGAGTAATGTTTTTCACATGATTTATTATCACAGTTTGTGCACTAAAATACTATTCAAGTGTTTAGTGAAAGATTTCAATTTGCTGTTTGGGTTGATTTACTGAACACAACAATTCTAACAAATATAAACAAACTCAATCACATTTTGATTCCACCATGCAAATCAACTACCGGAAAGAACAACTCATCCAGCATATTCTGTGAAATTAGTAAAAACAGTGTTGACAATAAGTCCAAGATAAATCCTTTCATAAAATGTAGGGATCCATCCAAAAGCCAGAAGTTGAAGTATCCTTTAACTCAGAAGACAGGAAATGGATTATTAGCCTCTTTTGGAAAAGGCCAGTGAGCAACGAGAGCACATGTGTTCCCTGGTTGTTGTCCCCTGTCAGAACTGAGACTGAACTCCCATGGAGAGGATGAGGACTTGGTGGGGCTTATGAGGTGCAGGGCCTAGCTGGGGTTCACTAACAAGTCAGAGGGAAAAGGTCAGAGGTCAAACAAAGGATCATGGAGCGATCCTTCGGCAACACGCTTCCCTCACGATACCTCATACAGACCTGGATGAGAAAAAAAGTTATAGGGAAATTGGAGGCTCAAGGAGGTGGAATAAGAAAGTGGAAAGGGAGGAAACAGAGGAGGACTTAAACGTGGCTTTGAGGAAGAGGTGCGTGTGCATGCATACCTGTGTATGCATGCATCCTTTCCTCCTCTCTCCTTTTCCCCATCTTCTCTGTTTTCTCACTTTCTCTCTCTGTATGCTGGCATAAAACCCCAGAGTGATAGTTGAAAGGATGCTGACAACATCCCCTCCCCAGCAGCCCTCCTGATGTCCCTACCTTGACACACCAAGGACTGAAGCACCCAAATAATATAGCTGTTACCAGAGACTATGGTTGTGAGTTCAGTCCCCTGGTCTGAGTGGACTGTTTGTGCACCAAATGCTTCAAAACCATTCAATCAGTGCTTCAACTCCATCCGTCAGGTTGTTAGGGGCAGAACCCCCTTGTAATTGTAAAAAACATAATAAAAATGATTTTGTAAAAATGCATTTTCTTATGTTATGGATTATGTTACAACTTCTGATAATTGTGTTTACATTTTACTGTGTGGTAAAACTGTTTTACTGTTAAGAGATTTTAGAAAACCTAAATTTTTCTAGTTTTTATTGAAATTCCCACGTTTTTTTGTTAGTTTGTTGTTGGTCTTAATGTACCAAGAAATTAAAGTGTAGAACAAATAAACAATTTCAGGTAAAAAAGAAATTGAATTGTTTTGTTTAACAAAATTTTATCAAATGACTCATCAGTCAGCTTTTGCAAATACTAAGAGTCGAACACACTTGTGGCATTCTTTCTACAATGGAAATCAAATCCTGTTCGGAAAGTTCTTCCCAACACTGTTGCAGAAGTTCCCACAAACATGTCGCACTTGTAGGCTGCTTTGCTTTCACCCATCTGCCCAGTTCATCCCAAACCAACTCGATGGGGTTTACGTCTGGAGACTGTGCTGGCCATTCCATGATTTAATGCCTATCATCTTGTTCTTTTCTTCTAAGGTAGTTACCAGAGGGTATGGCAAGGCACTGCAAAATGCTGTGGTAGCCGTTTTGGTTCAGGGTGCCACTTGTTGGATTGAGCAAAAGAGCAGAAGAATGTTACGTGTCCTCCTCCAGGTTTGACAGTTGGTGTTACACAATGAGGAACCATCCTTCTGCCTACTCAACGGCGTGCAAAACCCTGTGTTAAACCAAAGACTTCAAATTCTGATTCATTGGTACATAAGACCTTCCAGTCTCCAGTAGTCCGCTGGTGGTGCTTCATGGCCCAGGCAAACCAATTTTTCTTATTTTGCCATCTTAGCAATGTCTTTCTTACTGCTACTCGACCTGTCAAAGATATATAGCTCAAAGTCTTCTCTTCACAGTTGGAACTGAGACTTGTTTACTTCGACCAATGTTGAGCTGTGCTTGAAGCTGTTGTCCTGTGAGCTGCCTATAATGCAAGCTGTTGATTCTCAGAAACTTGTCTTCTAATTCTGTTGTGGCTTTGAGTCTGCCGGACCTCTTCCTGTCAGAGTGCCTTTTGATGGTGTAGGAAACTTTACTCATTGACACCTTTCTTTGCAATTTCTCTAAAGGAAAGACCTATACTTTTAAGTGTTATAATTGGAATTTTCTGGTAGTAAAATAAAAATAACAATAATGCCATGCTCAGTTTGTTTATAATACGGAGTCTCATCGCTCTGTACTTCTATTGCATCTATATTGAGTCAATGGCATCATACCGCCTTCGGCCGTTCCAACTCTTTCCGTTGTGAGTCTTTGCTTCCCTGTACTGTTGCTTTATACTCTTTTTGCTGGACCGAATGTCTCTTACTGAGTGAGTGACTAAATGACTGACAGATGGGCTACCCTTGTTAAATGGCATAGTGGTTAGAGACGCGGACTGCCACATAGGCGACCAGTGTTCGGCCCTCACCATGGACAAAACAAATTAGGCATTAGGATTTTTTGAAGACAGACTAAAACTTCGCTGGCTACAAGCCTCAGTAGCTCTGTTATAGTAAGCCTAAAATAAAACTGTTTAGGATTATATTGCGATGGACGAACTGCACCAACCAGGAGATATACAGTCAGGTCCAGAAATAATTGGACACTGACACAGATTTTGTTATTTTGGATGTTCACCAAAATATATTCAAGTTACAGTTAAATGATGAATATGGTCTTAAAGTGCAATCTCTCAGCTTTAATTTGAGGGTAATGTTAATTTCACATCCAAATTGGAGGAAGGGTTTAGGAATTACAACTGTTTATGTAGCCCCCTCTTTTTCAAAGGACCGTAAGTAATTGGACAATTGACTCAAAAGCTGTATATGAGTCAATTGTCATGGACAGGTGTGGGCTATTCCTTTGTTAATTCTTCATCAATTAAGCAGGTAACAGGTCTGGAGTTGATTCCAGGTGTGGCATTCATATTTGGAAGCTGTTGCTGTGAACCCACAACAATGTGGTCAAAGGAGCTCTCAATGCAAGTGAAACAGGCCATCCTTAGGCTGCAAAAGAAATCTATCAGAGAAATAGCAGGAACATTGGCCAACAGTGGCCAAATCAACAGGTACATTCTGAGAAAAAAAGAACGCACTGGTGAGCTCTGCAACACAAAAAGGCCTGGACGTCCACGGAAGACAACAGTGGTGGATGATCGTAGGATCCTTTCCATGGTAAAGAAAAACCCCTTCACAACATCCAGCCAAGTGAAGAACACTTTCCAGGAGGTAGGCATATCATTATCCAAGTCTACCATAAAGAGAAGACTTCACGAGAGCAAATACAGAGGTTTCACCACAAGGTGCAAACTTTTCATTAGCCTCAAGAATTGAAAGGCCAGATTAGACTTTCCCAAAAAACATCTAAAAAAGCCAGTCCAGTTCTGGAACAGCATTCTTTGGACAGATGAAACTAAGATCAACCTGTTCCAGAATGATGGGAAGAAACAAGTACAGAGAAGGCTTGGAACGGCTCATGAGCCAATGTCACGGTACGGTGAGGTTCAGCGCCACCGTGCCGTGGATCCCGTCACACACAAACACATCCCGGACTTGTTTCGTGTCACATGTCTTCAACCATTCACACCAGGTCCCAATCATCTCATTAGTATGTGTTTAAATGTTTCCCCTCTGCTCCCCACATTTGTCGATCATTGTTGTTGCTGTCTTGTGTAACACGTAACCGGTGAGTGCTCCTGTTTGCTGTTAAAATATCAGCCCCTTTATTTTCATTAAGTTTGTTTTTGTATGCTCAGTGTTTGTTTTTTCATTAACCCTGCATCGAGTGAGATCCGCCTGTGCCTGGTTCCTCCACTACCACCACCCGTTACAGAATGATCGACCAGCAAAGGAACCACAGCAGGCAACCCCTCCAGGAAGAGGTTACACCTGGAGGGGTGATTGGGGGTCTGACTCCCTCTCCTCGGACGATGAGGAGGTGGTCTATGGGAGAGTGGAGGAAGACTCCCTGATGGAGCAAGGCTGGAGGTCGCCCCAAGAAAATTTTGGGGGGGCGCTATGGGGCGTAGACCAATGGGGAGTGGTCAAGCCCCTCACTCGGCAGGAGGAGGAGTTGATAAAAGGGCTCCTACAGGAGATGCAGGAGGCGGAGTGGACGGGACGTAGGACAGGAGGCCGCAGGAGGAAGCGGCAGCCCGTACCTCCTACCTGCCACGCTATGGACTGGACGGATAGTCCCCTGGCTATTCAGCGTGCCCCACTCCCTGCTCTGCGTCCTGCTGCCGCCCCGCGGCCCACTCCGCGGCCCGCTGCTCCCCCAGCTGCTGCTCCGCAGTCTGCCTTACGTTCGGTGCCTTACGTTCCTGCTGCCCAGGAGCCGCAGCCAGCACCCCCTGCTGCCCTGGAGCTGCAGCCAGCGCCCCCTGCTGCCCTGGAGCCGCAGCCAGTGCCCCCTGCTGCCCAGGAGCCGCAGCCAGTGCCCCCTGCTGCCCAGGAGCCGCAGCCAGTGCCCCCTGCTGCCCAGGAGCCGCAGCCAGCTCCTCCAGCCATCCAGTGGCCGACGCCGCCAGCTCCTCCAGCCGTCCAGTGGCCGACGCCGCCAGCTCCTCCAGCCGTCCAGTGGTCGCCGCCGCTAACACCTCTTGCCGCCCAGTGGTCGCTGCCATCAGCTCCCCCTGCCTCCCCGTTTTCGCCGCCGCCAGAACCCGCCGAGGACTGGTCGCCGCCCGGGCCCGCCGGGGACTGGCTGCCGCCACCCGATCTTGCCAAGGACTGGCCGTCGCCACCCGATCTCGCCGAGGACTGGCCGCCGCCACCGGAGCCCGCCGGGGACTGGCCGCCCCCACCCGATCTTGCCGAGGACTGGTCGTCGCCACCGGAGCCGCCGAGGACTGGCCGCCGCCACCGGAGCCCGCCG
>JACXGI010016837.1:0-15499 GCA_016801175.1 Esox masquinongy
ACAGGATGGTTTAGAATGGTTGGAGGCATGGGATGGTTCAGGATGAACAAATGTGTTTGAGTGTGTGTGTCTTGGTTTCTGATTTCTTAAGTTTTGTTGTGTGATTCAGTATTTGCCAACTCACCAGTGGCTCCCTGTCCTCAGTCTGAGAGGGGTGGGGATGGGGGTGGAGGTTACAGAAGGTATGCTACCTACACACACTGTCCTGAGTCACACATACACACTGTTCTAATGCACACAAAATCAGTTGCGCTGTCCTCATACACACACACAGATGTAATTCTTATTCACTTACAATGCTCATTTGGCTCATATGCCTCTTATGCTCAATCACTCAGACCCATACAGGCATGCGTTTGTATGGGGGAAGGGAGAGACCAAGCCACTTAGGTAGAGTCCTGGCTGTATAACTGTAAACACAATTAACTAGTGATTAAATATTGATTCAGAATTAAAATAAACTGTTGAATTTCCCCAATGCCTTCTACATCCCTGATCTTCATGTAACGTACAGTGTAATTTACCCACTAATGGGCTGCAAAGACATGTAGGTAATTAACAGAAAATCTATGGCAATCTATCTTTAAGCATGACAATGTTTGCACTTACTACTTATTGTAAGTCGCTCTGGATAAGAGATAAAGGATATTTCACACTGAAGAGCTTATACTAAACACCAAAGCCATTGACTACAATGACGGTTTATATTTACGATTAGGGAACCGGGTTACCGAGATTTTCTAGGATATTGGGCCTAAACACATTTTTGTTTCCTGAGTTAAACGATTGAAAGAAACCTGTTAATTGCAGGCTAAAATGTTATTCATGCGACGCGGAATGCAAATGAATATGTTCGTTAAGCATGAAACCCACGTCATCCTGCGTTTCTGTACGACCAACGGAGGGACTGAAGACGTGTGAACCATGCATGCCTGTCAATACGCGGGATGTGACAAAGTGTCCAGTAACTGTAGCAGTAATATTTTATGAATATTATGATACATCTGGTGCCACTTCATGCTGATAGAGGAGAGTGTACTGAAATGGTGTTGGGCTGGAATCAAACCAAAGCAGCGGCAGTCTATACAGCCCCTGCCCCCATCACGAGATGATCATAACATGATGGTAAGAAAGTAGAAGTGGAAAAATCAAAGTTTGCTCCCCCTATTTAGATTTGCTCCATGGCAATGCAACCAAGTGTGGCCGATGGCAAAAAACTGTCTCTTCCAGTTGCAGGACATGGCAGGTGTTTCTGTTGAATAAACATCGCCATGCTGGTAACGTTCAGTGGTACTCCCAGGCTGAACCGAAATGTCGACTGAAAAGAATGAGCTTGCCTCCTCTTAGGAAAATATACAGTCTGAAATAGGACAGACAGAATTTTCCATTCCAAGGCCAAATATATCATACATTGACAAAAACTATGAGCAGTTGACCTAAATCGCTGTATATCATCAAGAGTAAGCTCTGGTCATCCTCTATCAGGTGTAAATGTGTCTTTCTACTGCTGTTGCACTTAGTCGATAATGGTTGTACAGTATAAGGACTTATACATTGCTAGACTTGTGTTCCTTGTTTACCTGGTAGATACTGAGAAGAGACGAGTGGTCCCAACAACACTACTTATTCACAACCACTTGGTTGTCAGAGAAGCTTGGTTTAACTCTGATGATCATGAGTTTTCTTTCCTGCTTAATAAGCCAGATATTGTTGTTTTGGACAGAGGCCAGAGGGAGGTGCCGTTATGGAAGTACGGTGCTTCTTCGTATGCTACAGGGAGCAGGATTTGATAGAAAAGGCTCCACCCCCTCCTAGCAAACAGGGAAACCTCAGATGTGGTGCAGGCTGGTAGTGCTGATATTTGGCAGCCTCAGCCACAAAACAGGCAGTGTGTGGCATCCAGAATACAAGCCTGCCAAAAACACAGGCCCAGCAGTTGTTTAGGTTCTGCTCTGTTACAGCAGCTGTGGACAGACGCTCTGTGTTGAGAAGAGGTGCTACCGCTGAGTGTCCCTATATACAAGGACCTTTGAGATATTTGTATCCTTCTCAAAATTTCAATTTGATATTCAGATTCAGATAAAATATTTAAAATGTGTCTGTGCTCAAAATGCCACATTCAGTTGGTTCTCCTATACCATGGGTTCTCATATACCATGGGTTCTCCTACACCATGGGTTCTGTTTTACCATGGGTTCTTCTATACCATGGGTTCTCCTTTACCATGGGTTCTGTTTTACCATGGGTTCTGCTTTACCATGTAATTAAAATTAGCAAGTGGCCCTGTAGGATTCTTCAAATCAGCACAAAGAAAACGTGGCCAATTGCCTGAAACATACAGTACCCAGTCAAACCTTTTGACTGGTAGTGGGAACAATATCACACTGGTGAGAGAACAGGTTACGTTAGACCAGCATCACAAAGCTAGCAGCTTACAATTACTCAGCTGTAATGTTCCTAATTGAAAACATCCATTTGGCTACTGACCGTACGTGGTTTGTATTAATGTAATTACCTAGGCTGTTATTGGCTGTAATATGTGTAGGCTACCCACAACATGTCGAAGTCAGCCTATGGTAGACAATGGCCAATGTCAATTATCATCTCATTCAAATCTCCAGATTTGTGACATTTGCAATTTGTCTATTAATAAGTTGAAAAATGAAGTACAAGAAAAATTAGTATTGGGATGTTTGATAAGTATGTCACTGCAGACCTATATTTTAGATTAGGTTACATTAAATGCTACCTATTCTTCATGCTACAAAAGTAAGCACAGAGCAGACCACGCTTGCGTTCATTTGATTAACAGCACTATGATGCTGAATCTCTGCTTGTCTCTTTGTTTGCTGGAAAATCGGATAAATAACATAGTAAAAAGTGACATTCCCATTCCCAACTTCCCCTGACAGTTCAACAAAATGCCTGACATCTTTTAGTCAATGATAGGCATAACAAATGTCCTGGATGCTTCTTAGGCCAACACCGAGTGCTTTATAAGGCTATATTAAAAGGATACTACATCAAGGAAATTCTGTAGTGTGACAGGTTGAGTTTCCAGCACACAACAAAAACCAAGCGGGAAGGCTTTTATAATGAGACTGGAAACTCGAACGGTGGTTTCTTGGTATATTGCCAATAAATGTGGTTTGTTTTATTTTCTTTTTCACTGAATAATAACAAAGATACAGGATACAAAAAGATTCTCAACAGGTGAATGAAGAAAAACTTCAGGTTAAAGGCATGTCTAGAAAAACAACAAAAGACGGTGTAGTACGGGTATGACAAATGTACGTTTTACTCACTGGTTTATAACCGTAATTAGACACTCTGCAATGTGTTGTGCCTAAGAACAGCTCTTAACCATGGGGATATTGATCACATTCTACACCAACTCATGGCTGTTTGCTTAATGTCTTGTAATTATAAATAAAACAATTCTGGAAATGTCAAGTTTCTGGTAAAATATCTTGAATATGCAACACTATTCACCACGTTGTGTGAGGGAAAGGAAGAGCATGTAACGATTTGCGTTCATGGTAGTAGAAAGATTCATGCGCAGAGCTTCATTTCTTTTTGTTTAATTTTCTTTAATTGACTTTTCCTTCCCATGATCAAACAGAAAACCAAACAAGGAGCAAAATTACAGAAAAGCAGACAGGATCTAAGGCAGGCTAACACACTAAACTCTTAAATAAAAGAAACGTAGCAAACAGGCTAGGTAACTTGTACACTACGACCACACAACAGACAAACAATGCATCTACAAGGACTGAATGGAATACGCTGATATATTGTATAATACTGTATGTAGAACTAAATCGGAACAAGTGCAGACACTCAGGACTAATACAAACAGGTGTGACTAATAACGAACTGGACACTAGCTATATTCAAGACACAAAGATAGACAGACTAGGAAACCCAAGGTAGGAACTGGAACATAGAGGTGGCTAGGGGTGAACGAAAACCAACAGGCAGGACTAGGAACATAGAGGTGACTACGGGTGAACAAAAACCAACAGGCAGGACTAGGAACATAGAGGTGGCTGGGGTGAGCAAAAACCAACAGGCAGTACTAGGAACATAGAGGTGGCTATGGGTGAACAAAAACCAACAGGCAGGAATAGGAACATAGAGGTGGCTATGGGTGAACAAAAACCAACAGGCAGGACTAGGAACATAGAGGTGGCTAGGGGTGAACAAAAACCAACTGGCAGGACTAGGAACAGAACCTTACAGAAAGTGAGAGAGAAAGGAAGATGGAGGGAGAAAGAAGGGAAGAGAGGGAGAGATGGGGGGAAGAGACATTTATTAAATAGAGTAAAATAAGGGGAACAGAGAGAGAGAAAGATAAAGTTTGCACTTCATCCATATACTTGTAATCTCTGGTGGATAGATAGGTGGTATGTGAGATTTTAGTTCTGGATTGAACCAAATGAGTATACTGGTCATTATAGTAACTAGAGCAGTCTGCCAGTGGGAGTCTTCCCACTACTGCTGTACCAGATTATATGTTTACAATGTTGACATATTCTCTGGTGGATAGATAGGTGGTATGTGAGATTTTAGTTCTGGATTGAACCAAATGAGTATACTGGTCATTATAGTAACTAGAGCAGTCTGCCAGTGGGAGTCTTCCCACTACTGCTGTACCAGATTATATGTTTACAATGTTGACATATTCGTCATTTAGCAAAGGCTTTTCTCAATTGCGAGGCAATTAGGTTAACTGTTTTGCTCAAGGACAGAACAGATTTTCTTCACTTAGCCCACTTAGGCATTCGATCCAGAAACTTTTCACTTACTTGGTCAGATGCTTTTACCACAACGCTACATGTCAAGGTAGCTGGTTTAATCACCTGGTACTGCTCCCCTCAGGTTTAACCACCTGATACTGTTCCTCTCAGGTTTACCACCTGGTACTGTTCCTGTCAGGTTTAACCACCTGGTACTGTTCCTGACAGGTTTAACCACCTGGTACTGTTCCTCTCAGGTTTAACCACCTGGTACTGTTCCTGTCAGGTTTAACCACCTGGTACTGTTCCTCTCAGGTTTAACCACCTGGTACTGTTCCTCTCAGGTTTTAATCACCTGGTAATGTCCCTCTTAGGTTTATTCACCTGATACTGTTCCTCTCAGGTTTATTCACCTGATACTGTTCCTCTCAGGTTTATTCACCTGAAACTGTTCCTTTCAGGTTTGTCACATTCTGCAGACCTTGTTAAAGAAAAAATGTCACCTTCCAACAACATGATAATATTAGAATGCTACCTTGCTTCTTGCACTACTCCTTTCCTCCCCTCTCTGCCCTCACTCTCTCTACATCTCTTTCACTCTCCCTATCTCTCTCTCTCGCTCTCTCCACACACACACACACACACACACATATCTATATATATATATATATATATATATATATATATATATATATATATATATATATATATATATATATATATATACACACAGTGGATATAAAAAGTCTACACACCCCTATTAAAATGCCAGGTTTTTGTGATGTAAAAGAATGAGACAAAGATAAATCATGTCACAACTTTTTCCACTTTTAATGTGACCTATGACGTGAACAGTTCAATTGAAAAACAAACTGAAATCTTTGAGGGGGGAAAATAAAAAATATAAAACTCACAATAACCTGGTTGCATAAGTGTGCACACCCTTAAACTAATACTTTGTTGAAGCACCTTTTGATTTTATTACATCACTGAGTCTTTTTGGGTAGGAGTCTATTTACATGGCACATCTTGAATGGCAATATTTGCCCACTCTTCTTTGCAAAAGCGCTCCAAATCTGTCAGATTGCGAGTACATCTCCTGTGCACAGCCCTCTTCAGATCACCTCATAGATGTTCAATTGGATTCAGGTCTGGGCTCTGGCTGGGTGATTCCAAAATGTTAATCTTCTTCTGGTGAAGCCATGCTTTTGTGGATTTGGATGTGTGCTTTTGGTCGTTGTCGTGCTGAAAGGTGAACTTTATCTTCAGCTTTCTAACGGACGCCTGAATTTTGTGCCAAAATTGCCTGGTATTTGGAACTGTTCATAATTCTCTCCACCTGGACTAAGGCCCCGGTAACAGCTGAAAAAAAACAGCCCCAAAGCATGATGCTGCCACCACCATGCTTCACTGTGGGTATGGTGTTCTTTGGGTGATGTGCAGTGTTATTTTTGCACCATACATACATTTTGGAATTATGGCCAAAAAGTTCAACCTTGGTTTCATCAGACCATAACACATTTTCCCACATGCTTTTGGGGGACTTGATGTTTGTTTTTGCAAACTTCAGCCAGGCTTGGATGTTTTTCTTTGTAAGAAAAGGCTTCCATCTTGCCACTCTATCCCATAGCCCATTCATATGAAGAATACGGGAGATTGTTGTCACTGGTAGCACACAGCCAGTACTTGCCAGAAATTCCTGCAGTTCCTTTAATGTTGCTGTAGGCCTCTTGGAAGCCTCCCTGACCAGTTTTCTTCTCCCCTGTGGTGGCAGCACTCATGCAGCCCCAGACCATGACACTCCCACCACCATGCTTGACTGTAGGCAAGACACACTTGTCTTTGTACTCCTCACCTGGTTGCTGCCACGCACGCTTGACACCATCTGAACCAAATAAGTTTATCTTGGTCTCATCAGACCACAGGACGTTCCAGTAATCCATGTCCTTAGTCTGCTTGTCTTCAGCAAACTGTTTGCGGGCTTTCTTGTGCATCATCTTTAGAAGAGGCTTTCTTTTGGGACGACAGCCATGCCGACCAATTTGATCAAAATAACCAAAAAGGATGCATTGTTTTCAGACCTCAAATAATGCAAAGAAAACAAATTCATATTCATTTTTCAACAACAAAATACTAATGTTTTAACTTAAGAAGAGTTCAGAAATCAATATTTGGTGGAATTACCCAGATTTTTAATCACAGCTTTCATGCGTCTTGGCATGCTCTCCACCAGTCTGTCACATTGCTGTTGGGTGACTTAATGCCACTCCTGGCACAAAAATTCAAGTAGCTCAGCTTTGTTTAATGGCTTGTGACCATCCATCTTCCTCTTGATCAAATTCCAGAGGTTTTCAATGGGGTTCTGGTCTGGAGATTGGGCTGGCCATGACAGGGTCTTGATCTGGTGGTCCTCCATCCACACCTTGATTGACCTGGCTGTGTGGCATGGAGCATTGTCCTGCTGGAAAAAACATTGTCAGAGCAGAAGGAAGTAGGTGTTCTTCCAGGATAACCTTGTACTTGGCTTGATTCATGCGTCCTTCACAAAGACAAATCTGCCCGATTCTAGCCTTGCTGAAGCATCGCCAGATCATCACCGATACTCCACCAAATTTCACAGTGGGTGCAAGACACTGTGGCTTGTAGGCCTCTCCAGGTCCCTGTCTAAACATTAGATGACCAGGTGTTGGGCAAAGCTGAAAATTTGACTCATCAGAGAAGATGACCTTACTCCATTCCTCTACGGTCCAATCCTTATGGTCTTTTGCAAACTTCAGCCTGGCTCTTCTTTGCTTCTCATTGATGAAGGGCTTTTTTCTATCTTTGCACGACTTCAGCCCGGCCCCTAGGAGCCTGTTTCGAACCGTCCTCGCCGTGCACTTCACCCCAGCTGCTGTTTGCCATTCTTTTTGTAGGTCACTTGATGTCATCCTACGGTTGTTGAGTGACATTCGAAAGAGTTGATGGTCATCTCGGTCAGTGGACAGTCGTTTTTGCCCTCTGCCAGTCTGTAGCTTTGTTGTCCCCAATGTCTGTTGCTTGACCTTGTTCTTATGAACCGCCGTCTTTGAAATTTTCAGGATGGAAGCAACCTGACGCTCACTGTATCCCTCTGCCAGTAAAACCAGAATTGAACCCTTCTTTTCCTCACTCAAAGCTTTTCTTTTCAACTCTTTTGTCATGCTGAATAGTTATTTTTTTATTCAAATTTCCTTTGAGGTACTACTTGCACTGTTTTTTCATCCAGCTGGTCCTATTGCAAGAGGACAGTGATGACCACAGCAGTGGTTTTTATACTTCCTCATTAAATTAGATTTGGTTCAGGTAATCACCTAATCAGTACCTCATTAAGTAAAATGAGGTGTGCCTGTGTTGGAATTTAACAGACACTGGAATGGAATGGCTGCCATACATGTAGAGATGCTGATTTAAGAAAAATTTTGAGTGGTCTCGTAATTTTTTCCAGAGCTGTATATATATCCTCAAAATATATACTGTGGTGATTGTGTTCCCTTCATTTTTTTTGAGCAGTGTATATATTGCTCTCTATCAATCTCTCTACATCTTTCTATATATATATATATCTTAATTTCCTATTTAGAGACAAATAGGGCTGTTCCCTCCGAGTCTGGAGAACAATAGGAAAGTGTGTCATCTGTTCTCCTGTATTTGCATGAGAGATGCATGTCCCAGTTATCTCTCTCTCTTCAAGGGATTTTCCTGTTGCAGGTCCAAATGGGTGTTCCCTCAGAGCAGAGAGCGCAGTCTATGAAAGTGTGTCATCTGTTCTCCTGTGTATGTGTTTGTGTATATGTGCATATGTGTGTATGTGTGTGTGTGTCGTCTCTATGGTTGTCTCATGTGGTGTTCAGTGTGTCTCTATCCATGTATTTGGGGAAACCCTCTACCCCCTCTAAGTTTCTTCCTCTGAGGAGTTGTGGTCAGGTCTTTTCCTGTTTTGGGTGACTCTGGGTTCACCTAGTGTAGTCTGTGTCTGTGATGAGAGACATCTGCAGTCAGGGCCTTATCATGATTACCCGGCAATCTCCATGGCCCCCGGGGGTTTAACCAGGAAGGTGGAGGGCAGGAGGGGAGATGGGCATGGGGTGACAGCTCATCTGTGGGGGAAGAGTGGAAGCTGCACATCACAACAGAGAGCAGTGATCTACAGATGAAGAATATCCACAACTCTTTCTCTCCTCTTTTATTAGTCCTTCTCTTTCCAGTTTGCAATCACAACAGAGTTCCTAACAGGGTTGCAGGTAGGATGGTAGGTGAGGATGATCGAGGATGTTGGAAGAGAATGTTTTTACTTACACACACACACACACACACACACACTCAGAGAACACACTGTGGTAGTGGAGAGGAGAGAATGAGAGGGGAAGGCAGGCTGAGTCAGGGTTTACATGGGGTTTTCAGTGATGTGTTCTATCATACCGCAGCGGGAGTCATCCACTAAGCCAGTGGTTCGAAAACTGTTGGATGCATTCTCAAAATGTTATTTTTATTATGTGATCATATTATAAATGTTACCACATGTAACACTGACTTGCATCAGTATTTATATATATATATATATATATATATATATATTTATATATATACATAGAGAGAGAGAGAGAGAGAGAGAGAGAGAGAGAGATCAAACCCAGTGCAATGTTTAATATCACATAATTAAGAGGACTCCTGCAGCCACCCTATTCCTCAACTCCAACAGATGTCTTTAGTACAGTAGAACTTCAAAATGAAACCAAAGTGTTCCCTCATGACCGTTGGTTTCCATTGCATTTTTAACCAACTTTATGACTTCACTTAATTAGCGAGCAGGATTGTTATCCAATTAGCCTTCCGGCTAACTCATTCCAAAATGTTTCTGAACATTACAGAAATGTGTTCAAAATACATTTAAATGTATGTTGGGGCTTTTGGTGCTGCAGCATGCTATCCCAGTGCCTTTGTTTGTCATGTACCACTGCAGCATTCTATCCCAGTGCCTTTGTTTGTCATGTACCACTGCAGCATTCTATCCCAGTGCCTTTGTTTGTCATGTACCACTGCAGCATTCTATCCCAGTGCCTTTGTTTGTCATGTACCTCTGTAGCATTCTATTCCAGTGTCTTTGTTTGTCATGTACCTCTGTAGCATTCTATTCCAGTGCCTTTGTTTGTCATGTATCTCTGCAGCATTCTATCCCAGTGCCTTTGTTTGTCATGTAACACTGCAGCATTCTATCCCAGTACCTTTGTTTGTCATGTACCTCTGCAGCATTCTATCCCAGTGCCTTTGTTTGTCATGTATCTCTGCAGCATTCTATCCCAGTGCCTTTTTTGTCATGTACCACTGCAGCATTCTATCCCAGTACCTTTGTTTGTCATGTACCTCTGCAGCATTCTATCCCAGTAACTTTGTTTGTCATGTACCTCTGCAGCATTCTATCCCAGTGCTTTTGTTTGTCATGTACCTCTGCAGAATTTGTCATGTACCTCCCACTTTCTGTCAATTTATTTTTTGTATGCCTTTTACATTAGCACTGCATGACACATGTTAATTTACAGCTACAATAGCAACAGTAACTGTAGCAACTTAGGCAGCAAGTTAGCCAGCCAAGTAATGTTAGCTATTTAGACTATTTAACTATACAGCCTAGCAAAATAATCTGTTCAACTCCAGAGCAAGTAGGAACATAAAAAACATTAAAACAGCAACCATTCGCCAGTAAAAAAAAAAGCAAAGAAAGAGATTGTCTCTTTCTTTGCTTTTTTTTTTACTGGCGAATGGTTGCTGTTTTAATGTTTTTTATGTTCCTACTTGCTCTGGAGTTGAACAGATTATTGGTACCATTCCAATAATTGAGAGAAGTAAGCTACCAAGCCCAGGGAGAAACGCAGTCCAATCCAGTCCAACAATGTTGCTGTGTTGAAGGTGAATATGCTGATAAGCACAGAGGAAATTAGAGAAACCTTGAGAACATTTCAGAGAGGGATGTGAGGGACAGAGGTATGGAGGCAATGTAAAAAATCATCCTGGAAGACGTAATAGGACCATTACAACATCTGCAGGTGTTGCCTACATGAGGTTATATGCATCTCTGTGGTATGTTGAAATGGCTCAATTTTGTCCATGAAAAGGTTACTTCTCCTAGTCCAATTGTGAAAAGTTTAAGAATATACATTTTTTGCTTACTGGCCACTGTGACTAGTGGTTTTCCAAAGTTACTAGCCACTGGGCATTTTCACTAGCCACAATTTTGTTGGTGGGAAATTACATTTTATTTCATTAAAGTTGACTATGGTGTTCACACTGTCACTCACTGGTGCGCAAGTGCAAGGCAATAGGCCTAACACAAATAGGCTGAATCTCAAAACGCATACTATGCCAATCAAATTTCAATCAATCAAACGTATTTATAAAGCCCTTTTTACATCAGCAGTTGTCACAAAGGGCTTTTACAAAACACCCAGCTTTAAACCCCAAGGAGCAAACAACAGTAGTGTTGAATTTCAATGGCTAGGAAAAACTTCCTAAAAATTTAGGAAGAAACCTAGAGAGGAACCAGGCTCAGAGGGGTGACCAGTCCTCTTCTGGCTGTGCCGGGTGAACATTTTAAGAGTACAAATTGTAATAATTAATAAATGCATGTGGGCTGAGACCAGAGTCTATTTAAACCTAGTCCAGGTCGGAAGCATGACCAGATGGACAAGGACAGGGACACCACGGGGGGAGGGGGGGGGGTCAGCAGAGTGGCAGCTGAAATCGTCAGGTATCGTCTTGATCTGCAACACAACCAGGAGGACTTTGGACAGGGACAGCAAAAAGTCTTTCAAGCCTGGTACTCCGCAGGTGTGGGCCAAGACCTCATGTCCTCCTAAGTTTAAAACAGGGCAGGAGACAGGGAAAATTTAGACAATGCATTCCTTAGATTTACAAGGATTTATAGTGGAGAAGGAGAACTGACCCTACTTCCCCAGCACAATAATATAGCAGCGTAAGACCTTGGGGCTGAGTCAGGGGGGTCCAGTGACACTGTGGCCCTATCCGGGGGAGGCCCCGGACAGGGCCCAACAGGCAGGAAATCAATCCACCCACATTGCCAAGCATCAACCAAAAGGACACCCACCAACCACAACCACCCTGAATGAGGGCCGAGTATTGCCAGCAGACTATATAGTGCACTAGATTAGTATGCCAGAAGATTAGTACTGTATGTCCCGAACCATAGCACACTGAAAATGTTATGGCAAAAGTGCCCGGATGGTCTACTATTTCTGGTGGATTTTGGATGTATGCAATTGTGCATGCTTTTTTGGATAATATAGACCACAACCCCCTTGAAAGAGGAGGGGTTTGCAACGATTTTCTCGTCTTTTCACTTGACAAAAAAGTCAGTTATCGTCACCTTTATTGAAAGTTAATGCATCAGTGTCATTCATATATGAAAGAAAAATTAACATTGTTGTGCCATGAAATGAATTAGCTTTGGCAGTGTAAAGTTTGTCTTCAGTCTCGCTAGCATGGCCTCAATTCTTATGACAATTCCAAGTAGTAAAATATTAGTATTACTGGCGTTTAAACTACTAAAACGGCCATTGACAAAAGCTATACAGTTCGTAGATGCTATTTGTAGTGGAAGTAAACTTTTCATAAAAGACGTTTGTCAATATAACACAATGCTTAATGTGTCTAGCAAAATATAATGCGCCACAAAATGTTCTCATGTTGAGATGCAATTTTATGACCAGGTACTATGTCCCAATCGGTCCCAAAACCGGCGTAGTAGCTAACTATATACTAAACAGTACATACTTCACCATCACCCTCAAAGTAGCTACGTACTTGCAGTGCGTAGTATGTACATAGGCGTATGTACATGACCCCCATCCTGGGGAAAACTATGATTTGTCCACCTCATTATATAACTGTAAACATAACTATGTAATTTCAGTAATATTACTAAGATGCAATAAATGCACTTGGCTGATTATAGACAAATAATATCCCTTTTTTGAGTTTAAAAAAATTGTGACACCCCCGCCCCTCAGCAGTGGGACATCATGCAGGTACAGTGCGTGTGTGGGAATATGACTGAGTCTGTCATTGGTGGTTGTCTTTAAGTAGTTCAAATAAAAGATATGCTAGACATTTCTTTACTTCTACCACTCAATACAATAAAACACATTTTTAACCATCACCAGCCTTCATTTTCTCTGCATTGAATTACTACATTGAATGACTCTTTATGTTAGCTATCAGTTAGCTGATGTTTGCCAGCAATCTACAGTAACATCAACCAGCTTTTGCAGCTGTTTGATTTTGAGTAAATGAGAGAAGCTTGCAGTGCGGTGTATGTAGTGTTCCTTAGCTGGCAAGGTGACAGTGATCTTGTCTACCGTCTGAAAGGCACTCAATGCACGTAGCTAACGTGAGGTTAATCCAGTAAGTTTGTTTTATGATGGTAGGATTCACACACAATAGCTGAATTTGCAGAGCGACAGTAGCAAGCAAACCGATAGTGCAAACTAAAGCAATATTTGCAGCACTACTTTTGGTGTCCACCTCAAAAATTGCTCTTGAGGAAATTTTGTGTTGTAGTCCCCTCCTAAACCTGATATCAGATTTTCGCCCCTGAGTATGTAGTTTGTGATTTGATATTCACCATGGACCAGAGTCAAACATTGTATGCAGGTAGTGCTCATGGGAGTTGCAAGGTCGTAGCTCGTATTGTCACTCACATTGCAATGAGTTTATTATTTCAGATGTCTTTTGAGAAGACTACAATAAAAGATATAGAATGTCACCCGCCAAAGTGGATAGTTAGAGTGGCTGCGTTACACGCCATAGCCAAATTCTACCTGCATTTGGTGGGTGGGCGGGTGCAAATGTCAAGCCCTGTACCCAATGTAGTTATAGGAAACTAGATATTGGCCACCACTAACTTACAATGATTTGCACTAGTTTACTGATAACTAAAAATGATAGGGATTGAAGTGCTACATGTTGTTTTTATTGTAATATGTTTAATATGGAAGCAATATGCATTTTATTTCTATTAAATATTAAGACATTGGTATAAATAAAGAGTGAAATACTTATGTAAGTGGGACTGGTCTGCACACAGGCAGCAGTCTGTTAGGCTGCACTAATGCTGTGCAAGATGATTTGATTGACAGTTGTGGTCGCCTAGTGATGGATGTTAGTCCCGATTTAGACATGCGTTTCTTTACACACTAAGGAAATGTTGGTACAGTGGTGGTTCTTTAGAGAAGGTTTCATGTTGGCATTCGAAAAGCTGTAGTGTGCCCTTACAAATATACAACCATGCCGTAACCAAAGCGCTTCCAAGGCGCCACAAGTATACCTCTGAAAAGGGAATTACTCTTCAAAGTTATAATAGTAGAAAGCACTCTGCACACATGCACATATCCCTTCTACTCAGGTTTAAAATAAAATGGTGCATCAGCAGTTTTACTCCTGCAGACCTTATACACAAAAGTAACAGGAGTGAGTAGCATTGCAAGACATTACCGTTCAACTGACAATGATGTGAGGCGGTGAAAGCGTTTGAGAACCACGCTAGGCTGTCCCCTGTCAACTTCCACCTTCACCTGTGAAAAGCTTCACTTACATTTGGCTTTTATCACACTGTCCCACTGCTCCCCTTTTCGTCTGTCCTTTATTTCCACACCTCTCCTCTCCCATCCCCCTTTGGGGTTTGAACAGTGCCACTCCTTCCGTCACTCCCTCCTTCCTGTTTCCCACCTCCCTTTCTCCTTTCCCCCCTCCTTCCTGTTTACCTCCTCTCTCACTTCCTCCTTCCTGTTTACCTCTTCTCTCCCTTTCTCCCTTCTTACTGTTTGCCTCCTCTCTCACTTCTTGTTTACCTCCTCTCTCCCTTTTTCCCTCCTTCCTGTTTACCTCCTCCCTCACTCGCTCTGCTGTTTTATTGTGTTTCATCAGATGAACTCAGTCACCTCCTTCCTTCCCTCTTCCGTTTCCCCATCTTCGTCATTCTCCTCCTCTCCATCCATCCCTCCCTCCTCTCTCTTTTACTGTTCTGGGTTGTCAGCCTGGTGGTACTCAGTCATTCCCATTGACAGATTACCTTCCTAATGGAATTTAATTATTTAGCTTCCCCTTGTGGCAATTCAGCCAGGAAAAGACCGACAGCATCAGAAGGGAAGAGAGGAGGATGGAAGGATTGTGTGGAGGTGTCTGAGGGGAGGGGGGAGGATGGTGGGAGTACATGGAGGTGTCTGGGAGGAAGCTAAAGGGGAGGGAGGTGGGATGGTCATTTCCTCAGATTTTGCAAGTCACTACTGTTTTAATTTGTTTGGATGTCATTCAGAAAAAGAGAGAGAAGTGAGGAAGAGTTGGAAGAGTGTGAGAGAGAGAGAGAGAGAGAGAGGAGGGTGGGGTAGAAATAGAGGGAAGTGAGGGATTTAAAACACAGAAACTGGAGGCAACAGCACAATGAATGATGATCAACGATCAAGGAGATGTTCTGTAAGTGTGAATGAGGTGTGTGTGTGATGGAGCAGTGATGGACTCCTCTGACTAAATGAAAAAGCCCACAGGTTTTAAGACACAGATACACTCAGAAACACAAACCGATACACACCTAACCATGTGTACTAAGCCCGGTGTCCTTCTACACCCCTGTCTCCCTCTACCCCCCTGTGTCCCTCTACACCACTGTCTCCTTCTACACCCCTGTCTCCCTCTACCCCCCTGTGTCCCTCTACACCACTGTCTCCCTCTAC
>JACXGI010016838.1:0-15315 GCA_016801175.1 Esox masquinongy
CCTGACCAGTTTTCTTCTCGTCTTTTCATCAATTTTGGAGGGACGTCCAGTTCTTGGTAATGTCTCTGTTGTGCCATATTTTCTCCACTTGATGATGACTGTCTTCACTGTGTTCCATGGTATATCTAATGCTTTGGAAATTCTTTTGTACCCTTCTCCTGACTGATATCTTTCAACAATGAGATCTCTCTGATGCTTTAGAAGCTCTCTGCAGACCATGGCTTCTGCTCTGAGATGCAACTAAGAAAATGTCAGGAAAATCCTACTAGAACAGCTGAACTTTATTTGTGATTAATCAGAGTCACTTTAAATGATGGCAGGTGTGTAATGACTTCTATTTAACATGAGTTTGAATGTGATTTGTTAATTCTGAACACAGCCACATCCCCAATTATAAGAGGGTGTGCACACTTATGCAACCAGGTTATTGTAAGGTTTTTATTTTTCCTTTTTCCCCCTTGAAGATTTCAGTTTGTTTTTCAATTGAATTGTTCACATTATAGGTCACATTAAAAGTGGAAAAAGTTCTGACATGATTTATCTTTGTCTCATTCTTTTACATTACAAAAACCTGGAATTTTAACAGGGGTGTGTAGACTTTTTATATCCACTGTACGTTATTCATTTGTGTCTCCAGCACAATGTCTTACCACTTGTTTTTTTTTGTCACTTGTTTATGTCATTTCCAGCCAGAAGAAACCTATTGGTCAAATAAAACTTCACTATAGCTCAAAATTTGGCATGGGAAAGAATACTTTTGGGCTTAACTGTATAACATTAACAATGTCTACACTGTATTTCTGATCAATTGATGTTATTGTAATGGACAAAATATGTGCTTTTCTTTCGAAAACAAGGACATTTCTAAGCGACCCCAAACCTTTGAACGGTGGTGTACCTTGCCAAAGAAATTAATTCACAGTGGTTTAGAAACAAATGTATATGAGACACAACCGATCATCATTGGGGGAAAAATAGTACCTGCTCCTAAATGAATTGGACTACTTCCATTACTTAGAAGTGTATGTTGTGCACAGTATGGTATGCACATTAATATTTGTTTCATTTTTTAGCTGTGAACAAATTCTACACATCTGTTCTTGTAATGCATGGTTGTTCAGAATTTAGATACCCCCACATGACAAGTATTCACAAATCAGAATGTGGTATGATTAGATTAAAATTAGATTCAACATTGCCATTGAACAAGTTCAAGTACAAGTACAGTACAACAAAACAGTTGTACAGTTAGCATCTAACCAGAAGTGCAAATAGAAGAGGGCAGAAAATGTACAAGTATTAAGTATATGTATTACAAGTGGAATGTATAGATGTGCAATGAAGGCAAATGCAGTACAAATGACACTAATAAATGTGCAATGAAGGCAAATAGAGGAGGGTAGAAAAAGTGGATAAATAGTTGTGTGGGTACAAATGGCAATTTTAAATGTGAAATCGAGGCCAATTGAAGCAGCAAGGTAATATGTGCAACTGAAATGTAGTGATAGCAGCAATGAGGTTCCCGAGTTAGACATGTACATGTAACAACTGAAAAATGCATGGTCAATAGCAATTCTAAATGTGCAATGAAGGCTAGCAGAAGGTGCAAGGTGCAGTCACTGAGTGGCGGGGGGGTATGGTTAGTGATGGGTCACAGAGTTCAGCAGGGTTACAGTAGATGGGAAGAAACTGTTCCTGAGCCTGCTGGTGCGGGAACGAAGAGACCTGTACCGCCTGCCTGATGGTAGGAGGGCAAACAGTTTGTGGCATGGATGTGAAGTGTCCCTGATGATGCCGCGTGCCCTATGCAGACACCGCTTGCGCTGGAGTTCTGCAATAGCTGGGAGATGGGCACCAGTGATGTGCTGGGCAGTTTCCATCACCCGTTGCAGGGCCTTCCGTTCAGCCACGGAGCATCTGCCAAACCATACTGTGGCGCAGTTAGTCAGAATGCTCTCGATTGTGCAGCAGTAAATGTTCACAAGGATCTTGGAAGACAGACGGGCCTTCTTCAGCCTCCTCAAAAAGTTCAGGCGCTGCTGTGCCTTTTGACCAGGACTATTGAGGGTCCAGGAGAGGTCCTCGGAGATGTGGACAACCAGGAATTTAAAGCTGGGCACACGCTCCACCTCGGTGACATCGATGAGAACTGGGACGTGATTGCAGCCTTTAGACTTCCTGTAATCCAAAATGAGCTCCTTGGTTTTCTTTGCATTCAGGGCCAGGTTGTTTGTCAGCGCACCATGCCGCCAGGCACTTCACCTCCTCCCTGTAGGCTGACTCGTCATTGTCACTGATCAGGCCTACCACCATGCTGTAGTCTGCGAACTTGACAATGGTGTTGGAACTGTGTACAGGAACGCAGTCGATGATGAAGAGGGAGTACAGGAGGGGGCTCAGCACGCAGCCTTGTGGAACACCAGTGTTCAGTATCAGGGTGGAGGAGGTGAAGTTGTCTAACCTGACAGATTGGGGTCTGTTGGTTAGGAAGTCCAAAGTCCAGTTGCAGAGAGGGAGGGTATCTGCCCTATGTGGTCGGTAATTTTTCAGTGCCACGTGTTTTAAGCATATGTTGTATATTTCCTTGTTCAGCAATATTCTAATATTTTTTGTATGTGTTGTTTTCCTGTGTTCTCTGTTTTTAGCCTATGTATGTTATTTACTTTTGAAACACTGCAAGTGAAATTGATTGAACTTTAATCCATGATTGTGCCAATATTATGTTAAAAACATTTTATGATGTTTTTAATTATACCTCAGTCTTAGTAGACATATTATCATTACTGAAATCATCAACCTCATTTCCAAAACTGATATATTATTACCGCAACAGGTGTTAATTTAAGGTTTATTTAATGAATGGAAAAATAGTAGTTTGCTTTTAAATGCATGTGCAGAATCTTTGTTATGTTCTTTCAGGTTTGCCACATCACTTGTAAAATATGTCAGGTTTCAGTGAAATATCAAAAATATTAGGTTGTAGTTTGCGGTAATGAGATTTTTAAGGACTTGTTTTGGAAAATATGTTCAAAAATGTGTTAAATTATCAATAGTGGTTTTTAAATTAATGCTTCCGAACACTTCAGACCTTGATATCAATGCTTAGAAAGGAAGTTTGTTGATCCAAGTCTTTATAAAAATGACATGTTTGAAATCTTCGAAACCAAGATTTCGTGAGAATCACCTACCTGGTGTCTCGTTTATTATGTCCTAAATTTGTACTTAAATTTAGAATGGTCATTCACTTAGAAAACATGTGAGTCATCAAATGATGATGTTATATCTTAATATCCTAAGTATGTACTTAAATGTAGCCGGATTGTCCTTGTCCATATGGTCATGATCTGACCTGGACTATGTTTTACAGACTCTGGAAACAGCCCACATGCATTTATTAATAACTGCAGTTTGTACTCTTAAAATGTTTACCCGGCACAGCCAGAAGAGGACTGGCCATCCCTCAGAACCTGGTCCCTCTCTGTTTCATCCTAAGTTTCGACCCCTTTTAGGGATTTTTTTCTATCCACTGTGCATCAACCCTATTGTTGCTTGCTCCTTGGGGTTTTAGGCTAGGTGTTTTGTAAAAGCACTTTGTGACAACTGCTGATGTAAAAAGGGCTTTATAAAATACATTTGATTGATTGAACCCAAAAATCGATGAAAAATATTTATCTGAGATTGACATACTAATAGATGCTACGGTATAACATGTTGACTAAATGGCAAAAGTATTCATTTGGCACACTGTTGTTGCTTGCAAGTGGATATTTAGACAATTAGGACCCTCTCATCCTCAACGGCAAGTGCCAGCATTGTGGTTCTGCAGAATTAATGAGAGGCGGCATTCTATCCACCTGCCGCCTCTTAGCGGCATCTTTTCAGAATCACATATTACCTGAAAATTAAATTAGCTGAGGCTTTTCTGTTCACATACTAGTCTCGGGGTTCTGCTTGTATGTTGACCAGGGTGCCATCTACTCCTGTCATTTTTAGCTCATCCATGATAGGATATTACTTTCTTAATTGTATCATGCAGTACACCTGTATGGAAGCACCTGCATTTATGTTCCTCCACTCATTTATTCAGGTTTTTCATTTAATGTGTCACCCTATGTATCAGCTGATTGGAACATTGCTGAAAGACATCCGATTACTCTATCAATCAAGGACAACTGCGACTACATATAAAATTGACTTGTAGCCTGATTAGTACAACAATGACTTAGTGTTGTAGCGAAATGAAACAAAAAATTACTACACATTTTTTAGATCTTGCTTGCCCTTAAATCCGCATTGTGACATAATACTAGGGGTGGGTATTGGCAAGTACCTTGCGAGTGACAACTTCGTCAGCGAAGCACCGTTGTTTGCGGGCAGACAACTTTATTTTAGTCTGACAGACAAAACAAACCGGACCATTAGTTGTCTAGTTTTCAATGGCATTTTCCATTTTTGAATGAAATCGGAAGAAACGCAAGAAAACAACCAACTAGTCAGCCTGCTACACAGCTACTGCAACGCTTTCTATTACAAGACTGAGCAAGCAACCCATTTTAGCTCCACAGCTGATGTGCTTGTCGATCAAGTTATCACGACAGGGTTGCTGTGTTCATCTAAAAGATATTACCAACATTTCACAGCATAAAGTATGGACAACTCCAAACTTATTGCCGCAGTTTATTTCTTGCTCACCTCGACATCATTATCGCTTTCAAGGACGTTTCTAACCTCGTATCACCAAACACAGAAACAATCTTTTCTAACGTGAAAGGTCGTGGCTGCTATCATTTAGAGTAAGGAAATTAATAAAACAAAAAAGTTAAATGACAGCATACCCTTTTCTGGTTTCTTATTAATGACGACATCCATGGGAATAAAATAACAGGCTTTTGTCAAGTAGATTTTGTGGTATATACACAACTATTATTGTTAAAGAAACACGGCCGTTCAGCGATCACTACAGTCATTTAAAAAAGTATGCTGTCGACGATTGTGATTCTAGAGATCAGAATATTGATACAATATTGTGAAAAAAATATTCGCGATTTTACATTAAATCGTTGTATTGGCACAGCACTACATAATACTGTGGGGTTTTGGTGCGCAAAAAACAAACCTTGCTCTTTCTGACCCAAAAAAATCTCACTACCTTAGAAATCTCTCAGATATGAAACACAACAATGATGTTGATAGAGCATGGTTTGTATAGAGTATACAGATCACTGATTGAGAGGTGTTCTCAAGTTTAGTATCCCTTGTTATGGGAACATCTTGAACTGGAACAGGAGAAAACATGTTCAAGTTGTTTATCTTGCCAGTGAAATAGTTGTCACCAAACAGCTACAACTCCCAGATCTTTTAACATAGAGAAGTCCATTCATATTTTGTTTAGGAAAGCAATACAAATGTGACTCTCATTTATCATATACAAAAAGAACAGAATATGTTCTGAATTTGTTTTGAATTTAACATGTTTTGAACATGTTTTGAATTTAATTTTTCTATGCATTAGCTATATGGCTTTGCCATGGCAATGCAGATGTCAGATGCTTGCATTCCCCTGCCTTACCAAAGCCTACAAGTATATATTTTACATTAAGAGTATAATGGACTATAGGAAAATAGAATAGAAAGGATATTATTATCAAATGGCTATTGCGGATTGTAGCCCTAGTTTACATGTTGGTGCAACTGTCCCAGTGTCTCGGTTTGAGAACATCAATGACCATGACAGAAGAAAGGTGTACAGAACACACTTTCCTGCCACATACCAAACAAACACAAAGCAAACAGAAAGAGGAAGGAAATAGCAGACGTGAATAGTGGTACTGCATTATTGATGTGCAGTTTGCTATGTATTATGGTCTTTTTGCTGCACAAATAGAGCAAGCAGTTGACCCCCAAAACCACAATCTGTAAAAGTTGTGCCAAAAAGTTAGACAAACATTATTACATTTAATTTTAGATGTGTTTTTGCTTCACCCATTTCTTGTTTGTAAGTTATTGCTTACTTGTTTTTTCTTTCTGTGCTTAAACCACTAAAAGACTGAAATTCCTCTGGTTGGCACTTGAAACTTCACAACATCAGCAGTTATAGCCTCAGTATTGAGTGTGTCAAGGTCCTACCCTCCAGTAAGGTTAACTTGGTGTTGTATTCGACAGCCAGCTCTTGTATGAGGCCCGCATCAAAACTGTGACCATTAACAGAAAGGCTGCAAGATCAAATATGTGAGCCAGCAAGGAAGTGCATTCCACAGACAAGGAGTGACACAACAGAAATTCCTTTCTGCTGTGGGGCTGCTGAAAGGGAATGGACCCGTAGAAGCAAATTGGGTTTGTGTGGGATTTTAGAGTCAGCTGAGGTTTTACAACATGGGGAGAGGTGTGGATGAGCCGTAGAGTTTTAACGGGGGTGGGAACCGGGATACTGAGATTTACCAGGGTATCCCCCTAAGCTCACTCCATTTTCCAGGTACAGAAACAGTAAATTATTATAAACGATTTATGTGAACAGCGTGTCGTACAATGGAACTGTTGAATAGATGCAAATGCTATCTCTAAATATGTCTTCCCTATTGCCTTCCCTGACAACGCTCAATGCTGTCAGCCATGTGGAGGATCATAAAACCAAGTTGCGATAGATTCAAAGGACACAGATTATTTGTACTGAAACTACACATTAAATAAAAATGCAAAATAATACAGTCACAAAATTGGATCAAATATTTTAGTTACTGGTATACCTAGTGTGGTGGGTCAAAGCTTTAAAAAAATAATGCCAGAGAAGCATATGCAAGCAAAACATTAAATGTGCAGCCTGTTCCACAAACTGATTGCTCAGTCATTCAGCAAGCCCCTAAAGGAGAACTCCAATGCTTGTCGCCACTACTCACCAACAACTTGGTTGGAGTCCTAGTAATTCAGGAAAATTACTGAAAATACTCCCGGAAGCTACCAGCTCTTTCTGTTGGTGGGACGCTGATGGGATGCTGGTTTGTGGGGTGGGACGCTGATGCGTTGGTGGGACGCTGATTTGTGGGGTGCGGACATGTTTGAGCCACACAGTGTTATGGCAAGATAATTTTAGTTAGGTTAGCATACATGAAATGTGTCACAATGCTTACAATATTAACTAGCTAAGTTAGTATTGTAATACATAATATTTAAGTCTTCAATGTGGCATGTTATGAAATTGTACCAAACTGCTATCTGAAGTCGAAAACAATGTTAGCTATGATATCAGGAAGTCAACCTCATTCCATATTCATGCTTATTGTAGTTTTAAAAAAGCATGTGATTACCCCGAAATTAACCCCTGAGGATAAAATTTGGAAAATTACCATACATCACTTTCAAACTTACAGAACCCACTGACAAGTTGTTTTTACAGTCTAACATACTGTATTGGAGACATGATCTGCACAACAATTTCGAGATGTTTTTGAGTTTGGAGTTGTCCTTTTAAGAGATGATCAGTGACTTGAATAGAAAAATGTACTTGTAGAATAACAAATGTTAACAAATGTTATCGAATTAAAAAAATAAGAATATAAAAAGCTTACTGATAATGACACACCAGCGGGTTTACATCTAGGTGCTTAAAATGCAAAGCTATTCATGGTTTGGAATCTCCACTAGATGTGTTGATAGTGGACAATCATATACTTCCCTCAAAATCACCGCCTTAAAAGAGAAAAAGACAAAGCGGCATCCTTTATTCAAAGGTAGGCTAAAACAAGTGTGATTTTCAATAGACTAATAACCTTATAATATGTTAATAGTTGACCGAATATCATAGGAGGCTCTGAGTCTACTAGTCTACATAACCAAAATACTGTAGTGACCTTGACTGAGCATTTAGTTAATTATTTTGTAACAAATACATTTGTTACAAAATAATTAACTAAAGTTAACATACACTTAAGTTGAAGTGATTAAAATGCATTTTTCAACCACTCCACATATTTCATGTTAACAAACTATAGTTTTGGCAATTTGGTTAGGACATCTACTTTGTGCATGACACATTATTTCACTTATAATTCACTATATCACAATTCCAGTGGGTCAGAAATGTACATACACTACGCTGACTGTGTTGTTAGACAGCTTGGAACATTCCAGAAAATGTTGTCATGGTTTAAGAAGATTCTGATAGGCTAAATGACATAATTTGAGTCAATTGGAGGCCTACCTTCAATTCAGTGCCTCTTTGCTTGGCATCATGGACAAATCAAAAGAAATCTGCCAAGACCTCAGAAAGAACTCCACAAGTTTGGTTCATCCTTGGGAGCAATTTCCAAACGCCTGAAGGTACCACGTTCATCTGTACAAACAATAGTACACAAGTATAAACACCATAGGACCACGCAGCCATCAAACCGCTCAGGTAGGAAACACGTTCTGTCTGCTAGAGATGAATGTACTTTGGCACGAAAAATGCAAATCAATTCCAGAACCTCAGCAAAGGACCTTGTGAAGATGCTGGAGGAAACGGGTACAAAAGTATCTATATCCATAGTAAAACAAGTCCTATATCGACATAACCTGAAAGGCTGCTCAGCAAAGAAGAAGCCACTGCTCCAAAACCATCATAAAAAAGCCAGACTACGGTTTGCAACTGCACATGTGGACAAAGGTCGTACTTTTTGGAGAACACCATCCCAACCCTGAAGCATGGGGGTGGCAGCATCATGTTGTGGATTTGCTTTGCTGCAGGAGGGACTGGTGCACTTCACAAAATGGATGGCAAGGAAATGTATGTGGATATATTGAAGTAACAAGACATCAAGACATCAGTCAGGAAGTTAAAGCTTGGTCGCAAATGGGTCATCCAAATGGACAATGACCCCAAGCATACTTCCAAAGTTGTGGCAAAATGGCTTAAGGACAACAATGTCAAGGAAGCTTGTGGAAGCCTACCCGAAACATTTGACCCAAGTAAAACAATTTAAAGGGAATGCTACTAAATACTAATTCAGGGTATATAAACTTCTGACCCGCTGGGAATGTGTTGAAAGAAATAAACACTGAAATCAAATATTCTCTCTACAATTATTCAGACATTTCACATTCTTAAAATGAAGTGGTTATCCTAACTGACCTAAGACAGGGAATTTTTACTAGTATTAAATGTCAGTAATTCTGAACAACTGAGTTTAAATGTATTTGGCTAAGGTGTACGTAAACTTCAAACTTCAACTGTACAACTTTAGATCCATGTTTATTTCTCCATTTACAGTAATATGATCATGTCCAATTTATTTTTGTTGGTATTATGCTTTTATTTGTGCTTTCTCTGGAAGCACAATTGGTAGATTCTTGGGAAAATATTAGGGGCATGGCAGATGCCAACAAAAAGGGCATAGCAATAATCCCAACGGGAATAGACAAAAACCAGGATGAGTCATTCAGCAGCTAGTTCGGACTGTACAGGTTGTTGTGACTTCAGAGGTTGTTGTGACTGCACAGCAAGTTGTGTCTGTACAGGTTGCAAATTTTGCATGTTCCATAATTTACCTTGTTGACAGTTGTTTGATCCAATCACCATTACCAAACAAGTAGTGCATGTTACAAATGTACTCAAATCATGTGTTTACTAAATTACATCTAACAAACATGAAAGATGGAAAAGCAAAAACAATCATAAAAGCACAAACAATCATAGAACTAATAAGTTTGGAAATGTGGTTAGTGAGACAGAAAAGTAATCCTGATTGTGACTTCATTGATACAGCTCCGGAAAAAATTAAGAGACCAGTGCTCCTTTTTCTTTCCTTTCCAAAAAAGTTGAAAAGTAAAGTTTTGAGTGAGGAACAGAAGCATTCAATTTGCAGTGGTCTCCTAATTTTAACCCTTCTGTTCCTCACTCAAAACCTTCCTTTTCGACTTTTTTTTTTTAGTGGTCTCTTAATTTTTTAAGAGACCACTAAAAAATTATAATAGCACCAGATATTCCAGGGTGGTTTAGGTTGAGGGGATAGTACTGTGAGGGGATAGTACTGTGAGGGTCCAACGTGATTATGAGGGGACTACATGCAATGAAAACTGATAGACAGACCGACGAGAAAGTTTAAAGGGGGAAAATCTCATTCACTCTAATTTTGTGAAAAAAAAAATTGAAATATTAACGTAAAACATTAACTATAGATGTCTTCTAGTCATTTACGTTAGTATTTATTTCAGTAGTAAAGTAATAAAGCTTCTACATACAATACTATTCACATAGTATTGTATGTAGATGCTCTATAAAAGATTTATAGAAAAGATTTGTGTTTTGAAAGTGAACATGAACATGCCTCTGTGTGCAGGTATCCCTACAGCCATGCTGGAGCCTACAAGACCGCTGCCAACCTTGCCTGCTCGCCGAACCCACTCCACTTCTGAGAGAAAACATGATCGTCAGTCGCGCCCACCACGTCCACCTTCTGGTGACAGGCCTTACTCCCCGAATGGCAAACCCAACATCTGTGATGGCAACTTCAACACTGTGGCCTTCTTCAGACGCGAGATGTTCGTCTTCAAGGTGAAACTGCCTTCTAAAGCAAACCCTTTAGAAAGTGTTACATTAATAAGACTGTGGGACAAGATTGACAATTTCTGAGTTTTTAAGAATTTGTTTTTCTGAAAGTGTTGCTTTACAGTTATTTCAGTATTCCCTGTCATCAATGTGATGACTACCAAGAGTTGTTTAACACCTCTTGCAAATGAAGTTTGTTCTACCTTGGTTGGGAGTGTTAGTAGGGTGAATTCAGAATAATTGGGGCATTGTTAAATTATATATACAATACCGTTCAAAAGTTTGGGGTCACTTAGAAATGTCCTTGTTTTTCACAAAAACATTCATGAAATGAATTTGAATTGGAAATATAGCAAAATCAATAGGACATATAGGCATTGACAAGGATAGAAATAATTTTTTAATTATAATAATAATTGTCCTTCAGATTTTGCTTTTATTTTAGAATCCTCCATTTGCCTGCTCCCACAGCCCCTCAACAGGGTTGAGATCCGGCTGTGCTGGCCCCTCCATTATAGACAGAATACCAGCTGACTGCTTATTCCCTAAATAGTTCTTGCTTAGTTTGGAGCTGTGCTTTGGGTCATTGTCCTCTTGTGTTATGCTGTGTATCTGATGAATTTGATGTTATTTTAATAGACAAAAAAATTTGCTTTTCTTTTGAAAACAAGAAATTTCTAAGTGACCCCAAACTTCTGAACGGTAGTGTATATATTTGTTAGAGGAGAACATCATTTCCACCCATGAGCTAGCTTTTTAATATTTTATTTTTTTGGCCAGTAGTCTTAGCTAACTCACAGAAGGGAATGCTTTGTCCCTACCTTCTAGCCACGACCAAATACTAGGCAGCCTTAAGGCATTACATACATATCGATGAATGAAAGTACTTGAATATCCCTTTGTGTAAAAATCCCTTTGTGTAAAAATTAATGATGAATTAAATCACGATAGTTCATATTTGAGTGCTGATTGGTCAATTGGCTTATTCAACATGTTAAATTGTGTTATTTAACACGTTAATTTAAACCCAAAAAGCGTTCCACGATGGAGAATTTAGCTCTGCATGTCAAAAGGCCGTAAATAAGACAGCCGTTGTGGTGAATTTCCTGCCTCCACGGACAGCGAATGCGGTTTCATTTCTTTTGGTTTGTTTGCCCTATGTTGCTACCCGGGTGTCCTGTGTAGCTACCCAGGTGTCCTGTGTGGCAGTCTTTGTCTCTAACCACTACGCTATTTAACAATGGATTGTCACTCACTCATTTAGAGAAATTTGCTCTTCATGGCCGGCTTCGCTTACACGGCAAAATTCTTCTTGTAAATACTATAATTTAACGAGACATCACTTTTTTAAATGGAGGGGTGGTAAAGAGAACTGTGAAATTTGAGCTATAGTGTTGTGGCCCACCCATGTTTACTAATGGCTTTTAATTATCTTAACAAAACCCCACAACTGTCAAGCTTTTGAAAGTAATTATGTTCACCTCACACATACTGTCAGCAGTGTTTTACTGTATAACCATTACAACTGTATGGAGATAGAATTGCTTCTAAATTATTGCAAATGTGCAGACCACAATTTTATGAATGTAACATCCACAAACAAATGCTTCATGATCTGCAAATACAAAAAACGATCCACAAATATATTTCACTACCCATAAATAAACTCCTTTCTACTTGTACCTCAAAGCAAGGATTTGAATATATGAAAAATTGTTTGCGATTATCCCTCACACCTTTGAACAGAAAATTCACTATTTGTGGATCACATTATATTTGTGGATTGGTTCCTATTTGTTTGTAACATTTTGACTCAAGTTTTGCCATATTTTATACTACATAAAAATCTATAATTGCACACATTCTACAAAGAAATACATCATGATCCGTAAATAGGAAATGTGGTCCACAAATGTAATTCAGAATCTTCAAACAAACATGTTTAAAATTCACAAATACTTTACGATCTGTAAATATGAAACACGATCCGCATTCGGAATTCACAATATGCAAACTATTTTCATCAGGTGAAGTGGTATTTGTGAGTGACATTTGAGTTTGTGGAATGTATCGTATTTGTGGATAGCAAACTGTGTTTGTGGATTGGTTCCTGTTTGTTTACAGAATTTTGATGCAAACATTCCGCATTAGATTTGCAAAAACGATTTGTACTTGCAATCCAATGACGCTAATAGGATTCTCTTCACTAGCTTTCTTTACACCATCTTGGCCTGTCAGGCACTTGCCTTTAGTCTTACGTCAGGTCTTGGTACGAGAGCTATGAATTGTGATCTTTCCTGAAGTCCTGGTGAAAACAGCAACTATGCAGAAAACTGGTAAGCTGTTTATAAAAAAGTGATTGGAAGAAATGGCTTGATATCTACTGTAACCAACTAGCTATTTGCATGCTTGACTCAGATAATTGTTTGTTTTATGTCTGAATAAAATCTGGCATTGTATCGCTACGCTACTAGCTAGTTAACCAGGTGTAGGCTTCATTACTAGATAGAGTATCGACACTAGTGACAGGTGCCACTCTCTCAGCCGGATTTATTTATCCTTGTCAAAGTAGTTTGTTAGCTATCCAGCGAACCATCCTATGTTGTGATAGTTTCACTTGTACAGTGAGGGAAAAAAGTGTTTGATCCCCTGCTGATTTTGTACGTTTGCCCACTTACAAAGAAATGATCAGTCTATAATTGTAATGGCAGGTTTATTTGAACAGTGAGAGACAGAATAACAACAAAAAAATCCAGAAAAACATGTGTCAAAAATGTTATAAATTGATTTGCATTTTAATGAGTGAAATAAGTATTCGACCCCTCTGCAAAACATGACTTAGTACTTGGTGGCAAAAACCTTCTTGGCAATCACAGAGGTCAGACGTTTCTTGTAGTTGGCCACCAGGTTTGCACACATCTCAGGAGGGATTTTGTCCCACTCCTCTTTGCAGATCTTCTCCAGGTCATTAAGGTTTCGAGGCTGACGTTTGGCAACTCGAACATTCAGCTCCCGCCACAGATTTTCTATGGGATTAAGGTCTGGAGATTGGCTAGGCCACTCCATGGCCTTAATGTGCTTCTTCTTGAGCCACTCCTTTGTTGCCTTGGCCGTGTGTTTTGGGTCATTGTCGTGCTGGAATACCCATCCACGACCCATTTTCAATGCCCTGGCTGAGGGAAGGAGGTTCTCACCCAAGATTTGACGGTACATGGCCCCGTCCATCGTCCCTTTGATGCGGTGAAGTTTTCCTGTCCCCTTAGCAGAAAAACACCCCCAAAGCATGTTTCCACCTCCATGTTTGACGGTGGGGATGGTGTTCTTTGGGTCATAGGCGGCATTCCACCTCCTCCAAACACAACGAGTTGAGTTGATGCCAAAGAGCTCGATTTTGGTCTCATCTGACCACAACACTTTCACCCAGTTCTCCTCTGAATCATTCAGATGTTCATTGGCAAACTTCAGACGGGCCTGTACATGTGCTTTCTTGAGCAGGGGGACCTTGCGGGCGCTGCAGGATTTCAGTCCTTCACGTCCTTCTTTTGTGTTTCTTCCATTTGCAAATAATCGCACCAACTGTTGTTGTTACGAACCCTATGGCTCTAGCAGTCGAGGGTGGATGGTACAGAGACCTGTAACATAAAACTCATGCAAAGTGGTGTAGTGTAGATGAACAGTGAGAACAAACGACACAGTACCAAAGCTACCGTCAAACATAAAACGTTTATTATAAACACACGGTAAAGGGGTTAGGGAAAAGGGGCTCAGCTGGACCCAAGAAATGAAATAATATACAGGTGCTGGTCATATAATTAGAATTTCATCAAAAAGTTGATTTATTTCAGTAATTCCATTCAAAAAGTGAAACTTGTATAATGTATACATTCATTCCACACAGACTGATATATTTCAAGTGTTTATTCCTTTTAATTTTGATGATTATAACTGACAACTAATGAAAACCACAAATTCAGTATCTCAGAAAATTAGAATATTTTGAAAAGGTTCAATATTGAAGACACCTGGTGCCACAATCTAATCAGCTAATTAACTCAAAACACCTGCAAAGGCCTTTAAATGGTCTCTCAGTCTAGTTCTGTAGGCTACATAATCATGGGGAAGACTGCTGACTTGACAGCTGTCCAAAAGACGACCATTGACACCTTGCACAAGGAGGGCAAGACACAAAAGGTCATTGCTAAAGAGGCTGGCTGTTCACAGAGCTCTGTGTCCAAGCACATTAGGCGAAGGGAAGGAAAAGATGTGGTAGAAAAAAGTGTACAAGCAATAGGGATAACCGCACCCTGGAGAGGATTGTGAAACAAAACCCATTCAAAAATGTGGGGGAGATTCACAAAGAGTGGACTGCAGCTGGAGTCAGTGCTTCAAGATCCACCACGCATAGACGTATGCAAGACATGGGTTTCAGCTGTCACATTCCTTGTGTCAAGCCACTCTTAAACAAGACACAGCGTCAGAAGCGTCTCGCCTGGGCTAAAGACCAAAAGGACTGGACTGCTGCTGAGTGGTCCAAAGTTATGTTCTCTGATGAAAGTAAATTTTGCATTTCCTTTGGAAATCAACGTCCCAGAGTCTGGGAGGAAGAGAGGAGAGGCACAGAATCCACGTTGCTTGAAGTCCAGTGTAAAGTTTCCACAGTCAGTGATGGTTTGGGGTGCCATGTCATCTGCTGGTGTTGGTCCACTGTGTTTTCTGAGGTCCAAGGTCAACGCAGCCGTCTACCAGGAAGTTTTAGAGCACTTCATGCTTCCTGCTGCTGACCAACTTTATGGAGA
>JACXGI010016839.1:0-15304 GCA_016801175.1 Esox masquinongy
GTGTGTGTGTGTGTGTGTGTGTGTGTGTGTGTGTGTGTGTGTGTGTGTGTGTGTGTAGGCCGCCAAGCGATGCGATTCCAGGAGGACCTGTTGTCATGTGCGGTGGCTGAGCTCTGTGCTGGTCTGTCGCACATGTGCCAGGAAGCCAGTGGGCTGGACGGAGAGACGTTTGGGGCTGACGTCCTCTATTACATCTTTCTCTGCATACAGAAGGTACCACACACTTCTAACTCGCAAACATGTATTCTCTGTAAAAGTGGAACTCATCTGTATCTTAATCACAACCTTGCCACAACAAACCTAGCCCTTAACCTAATTCCAGCCGTAACCCCAATTTTAAGCTTTTCCCTACGGGTACTAAAGTCCCTCACCCAAAAAATAGCCTTTTTTCAAAATTGGGACAGGGAGGGAGGATATTTTTATTGGTATTTCTATAGTAGAGCTTGTCCTGTCTCTCTTGCGCGCGCGCGCGTGCGCACACATGCATATTCTAGACCGCTGGTTCCATTAAAGTAACTTCATGCCTTTCTGTATGCAGTATCTAGTGGATAATGGCCGGGTGGACGACATCTTCTCAGACCCGTACTACAGCCGTTTCTCCCAGTCGTTGCATAGAATCCTGGAGCCGTGGAGGCCAAGTACCCATCCACTAGGTAGGACGGTCCGCCAGAACCCAGCCATACACGCCATACATCTCCCATGGATGAGTTAGCGGTTAACCAAGACATGCGGGTGTTTCATGCTTCTTCCACTTGCTTTGAATTTCTGGCCCAGGGTACGTCATCGCTAGTCAAGTGACCGAGGAGATGCTCTGGGAGTGTAAACAGCTGGGAGCCCACTCCCCCGCAACGCTACTCAACACGCTGATGTTCTTCAACACCAAGTTAGTCACCACACACACACAGACAAAGCCTTATTTATGTTACGCTACAATCCAGCAAAGTACATCTCGAACCTGCCGGTGTGAATTCAAACTATGGAACTAATTATGCAAACAAATAAGTCTACCTAGCGTTTTACCATCTCTCTCGTCATGTAAATAAGCCCAGAGTGAGATACAGACCCTGGATGTCTAAGACTTCTTTCCCCTCTCCAGGTACTTCCAGCTGAAGACAGTGGAGCAGCACCAGAGGCTGGCCTTCTCCAAAGTCCTGAGGCACACCAAGAAGAGCCCCAACAACCCCAAAGACAAGAGCACCAGCATCCGCTACCTGAAGGCCGCCGGCCAACATCACATAGGACAGAAAGGTGAGAGGTCACGGCCGTACGTAACTCTTTGTGACGTGCCTAGGCACTGACCTCTAACCTCTGACCCACAGTGACAGACGACATGTACGCGGAGCAGATGGAGAACCCGGAGAACCCTTTACGCTGCCCCATTAAGCTCTACGACTTCTACCTCTTCAAATGGTGAGAGTTGAACCGTGCAACGCCTCTGAATCTAGCAGGATCTTTGTGGAAGCTAGCGTACTAACCTTTGTCTGTCCTCCAATGTCTCAGTCCACAGTGTGCTAAAGGCCGAAACGACACTTTGTACCTGAATCCTGAACCTGTGGTGGCGCCCAACAGCCCCATGTGGTATTCCACCCAGCCAATCAACAGAGAGCAGATGGAGCACATGCTCGCCCGCTGCCTGGTTGTCAGAGAGATCCAGGAAGCTGTTGTCAACGTACACTAACACGTCTGTAGGAGGACCATGACTTACGGACTGTGTTCAGGCTTTTCGTCTTTCGCCTTCGCTCTTTTTCGCTCGATCTGTTCGTGCCCCACCTTGCCTTCCGTCTGTGCACTTTTTATTTGTATGTAAGTTTAAGCTAATTGTGTCCGTGCACAGATATGCCCATTTGAAGACGCGCCCTGGTCATTTATGTTGATTCATACAGAGAAGGTGGTGTTAGATGCACAACTCGCAGTGACCTACATTCAGATATGTTTGCCAAAGGAAATAGTTGCCTAGCGCCTTTGTTGGACAGCGTCTCTTATTTAAGCACTTCTGTTGTCGTTTTTATTTTCTGTCCACCAACAGACTGATATACATCATATATTGTTGCTCTATCATGAAAACCTTGTGACAAACCTTGCCAATTTTCATATTTTACTTCCATTGAAACTAGTTACTTCTAAATGCACATTGAAATCTGGAAGAGTTGTATTCTGAAATGCTTGGAGTTTTTGGTTTGTTCTTTTATGGGAAATTATGGTTTTCTTTTAATTTCCCAAAAAGTTTCTGTTTTGGAAATTCAAGGTTTTCATCAAATTGGGACAATATATTTCTCCTATATGTTTTAAATGTGTAATATAGAAATGTCTTTATTTTTGGTTTTTATGTTGCCAGTTAATAGAACCAGACCTCCTTATATTTCTTCTTTTGTGAGCGGTTGCACTTCTAGCCTTTCTTTTTCCCCTTCTGACTCGTTTTCATTACCTCCATGTTGCCTGGCTTTGAACAGGTATAAGGAATCACCCAAAAGTTCAGACTCAGGACGTACTTTGCTCTCTCCTTTTTTCCCGCCCTCTGATACTGGGCTGATTAGACCTGTGAAGACCTCATTGAGCTAGCTGAAGGAACCATGAACTGACTGAATGTTGCTCGAGCTGCAGTGGCCCCCTTAAGGGCTATCACCGCCGTGGCGTGACTGGCAGACCTTCGGCCCCTCTGAACGGAATGTGTTGTCACTTGGAACAAATGGGAGGGGAAAAAAGCGCTTTGAAAACAAAAGGTTCCAAGCAAACTTGCCATACAAGAACACTAATGTTTGATTTTCTGTTTAAATTTGTTTCAATATGTTGTGTCCTTAAGAACATGACCCTGGCTAATCAAATCTTGGTTGATTCAAATCTTGGTTGACAGTCTTGGTTGATGAACCACTTTGTTTCTACAGTGAACCTCAACATAGTGCAATGCAGCCTGCAGTGGCCTGTAGCAACCACGGGAGGGGGTATAACTGCTGAAACCGGACTTGATAAAGTAATGCACTCATTAGCATGTGTGTGTATTATACATCATAGGACCAGGAGTTTTCCCTTGACAAATGATATGAAAGTTTCTTTACATATTACATTTGGGGCCAAGAGTTCTTCTCGACCCCAGGAATCACCCATCCCAGATATTGTACAGACATGAGTGAAACAGACCATAGGTGTGAGGTTTCATTCACTATTGTGTTTATTCTGTACATTTCTCATATTTCAAAGTCTACTTTATGTAGCTTCTGTAAATGCTGTCACCGTCGATTATGGAAAATGGCGGTGTTGGGTTTTTTGAAACATGACCTTTTTGTACAGCAACTAACCAAGTGTTTGTATTTTTCTCTGGAGAGTGACATTCTTAATGGTAATAAGGATATGATTTTAGGTAGATGCCCTAGACATTTTCCCTTTTTTTTCACAGGACAGCTGAGCAGTCAAAAGAAAAAGTACAAAGGTAACAGTTTAAAAGCTGTGACATCTCTTCATACAACATACCTTGTTCAAGTACTCTTTCTGTCATTACATTCACAGGGACTTTTTAACTGTGCTGGATGGGCATAACTTTGGTTTTGTAGTAAGCGTTTAGGGAATTAAAACGAGGAGTCTCTCAGTACTATTAATGAAGTCTGAGGACATGTTTTCACAGTTGGTAATTCAGTCCGTGAGAACAGGTTCAACCGGAGGGACAGGCTTGTCCTTCTCTTTCTGTGGTACTGATCCAGGAGGTAGCAGGTATTGTTGATCCCAGCTTGCTTTGTCTTTATTTGGTCACAAACAGACCTCAGGTCACATCTCTTCCCACTCCTTAAATCTAGTTCTAGGTAATCATCCCATGGACATATCTATCAACCACAGGTCTGTTGGAGAATAATACATGGAAGTAGATGAAGTTACTCAATTCTCACGTTCTGATGTGTGTAATATTGCTAAATTCCACTCACTTCCCTAAAATCCAATTTTTTCTAGAAATCCTGGTTGAAGGTTTCTGGTTTCTCTGCTAATCTGTCCTTATTCCAGGAGACTTCCAACAAGGACTTTTTGGGAAAGTTAAAAGATATTTGTTCCCCTAGGTGTAGGGCTTTGACAAATACAGGTTTGTCTAAAATTGTCGGTTAACCACAAGCTGTGACTGAGGATGAGGGTGTCTGTCAAAATTATCCACAGTTGTGGCCAAAATTATTGCCCCCCTTGCACTTTCTTGAAATAACACAATTGTCTCTAAAAATAAGTTTAAATTCACTGAAGTTTTTAAGTATTTGGTACTTTTAATGTTATAGAACCTTGCTTTTGGTTCAGAACTATAGAACCATATATGTATATATATATACCCAAGACTCAATATTTGGCACCGCATACATTACAGTTTCGATCGCTACCGATGTGTGCGCGAAGTTCGTCTGCGCGTAAGTGACGCGCGACCACCAACTAGCTCGCGAAGGTGGTCAGTGCCCCCTGATCGAAACATATTCCTGCGGCCGTGCCCAGAAGCATTAAGGTATCAGATGTGCTCTGGCAAATGACAGTAGGGCGTTCATATGTCACACTATCTGCTTTCTCCACCATTCACATCATCCTTCACTGTGATCTTCCATCACGTTTTTTTTGGTTGGCTACAGTGGCATTGGACTTGACCATCTTTACATTGCGTACAGTGGAAATAGATCAAGCTCTCTGGAGGTGGATTTGTAGCCTTAAGATTGTCCATGCTTGGCAATAACCTTGAGTCTGGCCTCAGACACTTCTGTTTTTCTTCATTTTCTCCATGCTCATTGCTGTACACACAGTGAAACAAAACAGGAGACATTTCCTTTATTCAAAGTTGTTGAATTAGCGATTTTCGTGTTGCATACACCACTTGTTCAAATCAGAAGGAGAATCACCTACTCGAAAGGTAGTTATTTCTACTTCTAAGGTGCAAATAATATTGCCTGGGCCATTTCAAGGTTTCTTTGTGAATAAGCTAAGATATTGTAAAATATTCAGATTTCTTTGGTTTTGTTGAAATGCAAACCGAATCAAATACATACATTCTTGTATGTCAAAAGATTAAAAAGAACAGTTTTATGGAAAAAAAAAATGGGGGGTTATTTGAATAAAATGCAAGGCACCCTAAAACATTTTTTTAATTATTATTAATTTATTTACCTGGGCATGCCTGTTTTAGGTGTGGGACTCTAAGTTTGTATGTAGAGTCCTCCAGTGTGTGTTTTATGTGTTATGTCTAGAGGCAGGCAGCAGTCTTCTCAACAGGTTAGCAGGATTGAGCAGTTGTTCTACAGAGCCCTGGGCCCTGGCCTGGGGTGTGTGCTGCGCCATGTCTTGCCGGTGCTTCTTTGACCTGTTCCCTCTACTCGTTCCCTTTGAAGACGCGTGGTGATGATTGTGTCCCCAGGGAGTGCTGGGATGACTCTGTACACTGCTGAGAAATCAAGAAGTCTGATAACCTGCTGAATCAGATGGCACTGAGGTTATATGCTGTCTGCACACTCAAAACGTCACTGTTAGCCTCGGCGACATGAACGTATGCTTCAGTTCTTGACTGGTGTTTGTACAAGGTTTGTTTGAGTCTCACCTTACTTGAGGCTCTGCGGTCCCTCCACTCAGCCAATGCATCAGACACTGATGGACTAATATGTACTGCTCCTGGGAACACACAATGAGCAAACAGAGAGCAAACAAAACATCAGAAAACATTCCACAGGTAATGATTTCCCCTGTTGTTTTGGGAATCTTACTGAAAGAAATTACCTCATGAAAATGTAAATCTTGATGTAGACTGACAGGGATATGTGGGGGTGCAGGTTATTCTAGAAAAGATGGTGAAAGGATTTCTTACTGAGGAAAATTCCAAAGGTTGAGGAGGAAGAGGGAAGCTAAACGAGCAGATTTTGTTTTTTTACCCTATCGCAGAAACCTTTACGCGAAAGAACGTCAGGTCAGTGTCAGTAATATTCCCGGTTGTAGTTTCCAGAGTGTACTAACCAGTTTCTGGACCATCATGACCCGGTGTCGTCTCAGGTCCTCCACCGCTGCCCTGACGTTAGGCCGGATTCCACGCATGCAGAGCTGCATCAGCCACATCAGAGTCACGAATGTCCCAGACCGCCCAACACCTGCACTGAGAGGGGGATTCAAATATTTAAAAGACATAACCTGCTTTGAAACATAGACATCGTCTCGACCGAGATCCATGCACACAGCTGTCTGCAGCGAAACGCGTGCACAAGTTAAGGAGTCGTGAAAACAATCATGACAACGTTTTACGATTTCGACATTTCGCTGTGACGCACGTTGGCATTTAGCCATTTCAACACTCAAATGAATGACATAAACGTAGCAAACAGCTGTTTGAGGGGACTCTGAGTAGATACATACTGCATGTTCTAGGAAATTGAACACTCAACATTTATGCCACAGAAATGTAATGACGGTAGGTAAAAGTCTAAGTAGGGGTTTATAAATAACCATAGTTGCACATGCTAGAAGAAACGAAAAGATGGCGTGCTGGCTGCGTTAGGGCTGAGAGGACAGACCTGCAGTGGACCACCGTGGGCCCCAGAAGTGGTAGAGTGTCCAGATGCTGACGAACGTGTTCTGTGAAGGCGCAGAGGGAGGCAGCGTCCTTGGGGACTCCCATGTCTGGCCAGAGGGAGTAATGGTAGTGGGTAATGACCCTCTCTCCGGGACAGCCCCTCTAACACACCAAACACACCACACACACTCATATCAACACAACTACACACACCAGACATTGTTTTGTCTTAGGCACATTGAAATGGCCTAAATCTCTCCGCCAATGGCTTTGTTGAATTCAAATAGGACGAGTAGGAGGTGACATCACTCACCTGTCGTAAAAGAATGGTGTTAATGAAATAGTCCGGACCCCGTTTGCAAGATACTGTGGTCACCTGGACTTGTCCATACGATACGGTTCCTCTCTCCTGTGGCCAGTATTGATCACACAGCACCTGGACAAACACATGGTCTATCTAATAACTGCATGCAGAGCAAGACACCTAGGTAGATACAACCATGTCAACAGGGTCAAAAACAAGCTTACGAAGACTTTTTGTAAGTTTATGGGCGATGTTGGGAAGAATATAAGATCAGAATAACCTAATAATAAGATTTCTTTGGGTCAAACAAATGGGAAAGACGTCAATGTATTAGCTGTTAAGGTTTTATACAGTTAACTATTGTTTAGTGTCCCATCACCAGCAAATCGCTAACTCACCACATCCTTATGTTTCAGGGCGGTCACCATGACAATGATTTTAACGTTCTGCTCACACACCATCCTCCAGAAGTCGGCCATGGTGCTGCGCATAGGACCCTGGGTACAGATGAAATCTCTCTCCGTACACCCGCCCTGAGGATCAAACAGACAGATGACTCGATGAAGCTATTAAGGGATGGACAGAGATGGACAGGAAGACGGACGGAGTACTCACAGGAACATAACTAGCGTTGATATAGTCTGAGTGTGGCTGCAAGTCCAGCAGGGACAGTTTCACTCGACTGTGGTCGTCTGAAATCACAGGAACCGTCAATCAAAATAATTGGAACTGCAGGATAAACATACACGGTGCCATACATACACAAGATATCATGTTCTTAGTATTAATGGGATTCGATAAAGCAAGCCAGATGACTGTAGTAACAAGCTAGTACTCAGGGCTAGTACTCTGATAACACTCACAAGGAAGTACGAGTGGGTATCTGTTCTTTTCCTGATTGGCCACCAGGTCTCCAGCCCTGGTAGAGTACTCTTTACCAACGTCATTCAGCTCCTAAAATATAAAAAAATAGCCAATGAAGGTAAACCATCAAAGTGGAGGTCTACAGCCCCAACCAACACTCCAACAAAGACTCCGAGGTACAGTAACCTAGACATGACAGTACTGACCTACAACTAGGGCTGGTCGGGTTTAGTTTACCTCAAACTCCTGCCGGTAACCACTGTTGTCGTTGGCAGCCAGTGATTGACAGCGCGAGCGGACTTCCTGTAGTATATTTGCCCGCACGCTTATCCTGTATGGAAATAAGGCAACCTTCCTCAGTCATGCAACTCTTTTAAACAGCGTTAAACAGACATTCTTCCAAGTGTTACTTAAGTAAACACCAGTCAACTACATTGTCAGTCTCATTGCATCACTTTCTGTATTCTTGGTCTGTATGTATATGTCTATGTTAGATTATATTTGCATGTATTAAGAATGTCAAAACTGAAATGTCCTTAAGAAAGAAATAATATGCTACAGTTTAATTAAGAAATCATTAATCAGTTACCTAGACTTCTGAAAATATCATTTTACAGAGACATTTTCCCATCCATCATCTTTGTGACATTTAAAGTTTCTCACCTCATCTTGCATTCAGGGGTGAATGTAATGTTTTGGGTTTCTGGACGGTGAGGATTATTGGGTCGTGGTAGAAGTAACGTGGTCAGTGGATCTTAGGGGCAAATCCTGAAATTAATCAGATTCTGCAAAATATCCTCAGTTGATTATCATGCATAGCATCCCAAAAAGTCCCTGTTGAATGCAGAACACAGGCAATAGAACCCCAACCAGATAGTTATTGAGGTATTTCGGACACATGGCAATAAAACAACACCGTCACACCTTAAAAGACAAGACGGTCTGAATTATTTCAATATCTTGTTCTTTCCCCCCAAAATACTGTGCAGAACAAAATTGCAGCTGAGGTTGACGAGTCCACAGCTAGCACCTGAAACCTTTCCTTTAGAGCACTCTATGACACACAAATGCAACCTGAGAATACTAGAAATCTGCCCCAACAGGTCTACAACTCAGGACACAGGTGTGCAGGGAGGGGTCAACCCCCAACCTATTGTCTCTAATGGTAATATTACCTCAGAATGTGATCCTTGATGTCAAAAAGAGTCTTGAGAGCCCTATTTCCATTCTACATATTATATCTTGTCAGGCTGTCTGGCTTCAAATATCCAAACTGCCTCATTATATTTTCTCTCTTCTCTGTCTCTCTGTCTACTGTTCTCTCTCTGTCTGTCTTTCTCTATTTCTCTCACACTCTGTCGATCTCTCCCTGTCTATTGTTCTCTCTCTCTGTCTGTTAGTCTCTGTCTGTCTCTTTGAAAAGCAGGAGGTGGATGTGTTGTAAGGAGACGGAGACTAAAGTGGGCAGGTTTAGGGAAACCATTAGGTACATGAAGTGGGTGTGTTTAGTGTGTAGGGGACCTACGAAATGGAATAATACACAGGACAGCTGCTCATCTCGCTTTGTAACCTGTTCAACCACCCAATCAAAGACAGACGCACACAGAAAATCTAAAAACATATGCCACCGGTCCAAGCTATGCAATGCCTTACTGAATCATTGGCTCCCTTGGTAAAGATGAGCAAAAACGTATTTGGAAAAAATTGTCATTGTTGTTTATCAGCATAATCTTACTCTCAAAATATGGAACACATTTGTTCAATGAAAAAAAATTTATCAATTAAATCTTTTTCTTAAAACTGTGTGGCATGAACATGGCATGAATAATTATACACTTATAATACAGTTGATTTTCTTCTGGTTTCCTAAAGGGAGAAATGTTTACTCAGGGCATGAATAAAAATATGGTTAATTAGTTCATATAATTAGTAGTAGTTGTAATTCAAGAAATATGCATTTTAATGCTTGTCAAGTTTACAGCATTTCAGCGTTTTTCAAATCTGCATTAATTCTAGCATGGAGAGTGTCCTTGTCATAGTGATTACACTGTAGTGTGTACATGAAATAATGATTGCCTTAAGATATGTCTGTGAATTCTGTTTAGAACCCTTGCACTTCTAACCAGCTCTAAACGGATTGGGGGAAAAGAGCAAAAGCCACAGGTCATACAAGCCACAACCTGTATTTGTGAGTATGGTTTTACAGACAGCTGTGATTATTGCAATGCCCTATTTACTCTTGTTTTAACAAAATGATCAACACATTCATAAGCATTTGAGATCAATTGTAATAGCATTCACAAACTTTTTGATGTGTTCCTCAAGCATGAGATCTACTGTTCTTACGTATAACAGGTAAGTCAGATGGTAGATTGTCGGAAGGAACACTAATTCATAATCGGATGAAAACACTTGTTATTGCATCATTAATTCTTTCACGGTGTTGACCAACAGGTTGGCTCAGAACCAACTGGTAATAATGGTGTTTGAGGAAATGAGAAAAGAGGACGGTGAGCAGGGAGAGGAGAGTGAGGATGAAGAGTTAGTTGAAGAAGAGAAGAAAGAGTCAAAGGTGGAAGGGAGGGGCATGGAAGGGAGGGGCATGGAAGGGAGTGAATAGGAGGGGAGTGATGAGGAGGAGCAGATGGAGGAAGAGGAGGATGGCGTGGAGACTGAAGGAGGAGAAGACACAGGTGCTCACACTGTTGGCCGATATTGTGTGTGGTGACTATGAGCAGAACAGAAACAGGGAATCCCGGGACCAGAATGTTGATCAGAATTTGCTGCAGGACCTGGACTTTGTCTACCAGAGATGTTCTGAGGAGGTGGTGCTGTGAAACATCATGACCCACAACCCAGACTCTGTCCAGACTGTGCTGTACCTTCAGCCGCTGGCCCAGTCTGCCCCCCATTTGCTCCCCCGACTAAAAACGTCAAGTGAATTCTCCAAGGAGGGCACGAGACATCTGACAGGTGAGAAATACTGGGGCTTGAGGATGACTAGCAGAGGGAAAAAGAAAGCAGAGGAAACATTTGAAGGGTGAGTGAGAAATTGGAGGGGGGGGCATCATAGAATAGTATCTGGTGCAAAACACCTGATGAATAGAATACCAGATACAGTATGTGCAGTATATACTGCAGTGTATATGCAGTCACCAGATATCAACACCTATGGGACCTATTTTGGACCGACGTGTTACACAGTGCTTTCCACCGCAATCATAAAAACACCAAACTAGGGAGTATCTTTAGGAAGAATGATGCTCCATGAAGTAGAGTTCCAGAGACTCTACTGGAGTACCAAGGTTTGGTTGAATATATCAAGGCCCATTGAAGATGTTCTGCCGGCTCGTGGTGGGCCAATACCTTACTGAACAACTTCATGTTGGTTTTTCCTTTAATATGTCACCCGCCTGTATATAGGCCTATATATCTGCCATCTTTGATGTATTACTGTTACATTGCCACGCCCTCTTGTGGCCATAATCAGTGTTTGCCTGAAATGTAGCAGCTGGTATGACGGGAACACATGTCAAGCATATAGTAAGTCACAGGTGGCAGGGTCAGGTAGCATAATATGGGTGGTGGACAAGCTTTCTTTGTCGATATTAATTTATTTATTGGTTTTGTGATTTAGTCTTTAAGGAAACTTGTTTTGAGGGCAGTCTTATCTGGAGACTGGCCTATAAACACTGAACAACGTTTAAGGATCCTTCCGCATTTTACTCAAATGTTTCTTTTGAGCTGTCTCATTTGAAAGTTTACCTACACCGCGGGTATAACAAGTTGGGTAGCCACACCTTGTGCAATATTGGAATTGAAATCGAAACTAAAAAGAAGTATCAAAGAATTTAAGCGACGCGATAATGAAACGAACTTGACAGAGATACACAGTAAATCCACCCTTCCTGATCAGACGTGCGTTACTGCTAACAACTAAATCAGCCGGAGAAAACAAACTGGCACTAAATTAAGGTAAATAAATGGATCCACGGCTGCACGAGTCTCCACACTGCAAGGTAAATAGACTGAGTATTCTTCTGTCCTATGACATGTAACTGAATCATTCCTACTCGGGTATGTTCCATTGAAGGATAAATGTCAACCGGTCCGCTAATATACATATTTTACCAAGTGTTTTAAACCAGAAGTGTCCCCTAATCCTGTAGTCTTGTAAAGCCCACCAAAAACTCCACACCGTGGTTGCAGCATTAAGTGTCCAGCCAACGCAATGTTCTAAGCGAAACAGACACTGGCCAGGTAAACTATTGTTGCAAGAATACTACTACAGAATTAGTCATTATAGCACAATCTGTACCAGCAGTCCTTCAAGCTGTCCCATACCCAAAACAAAATGCTTCTGTTAATGATAAGACAAGAAAAAGTAAAAAAATAAAATAAAGGGGGGGGGGGGTCTGAAGTTCGTTTGATTCTTTCACTTTCCAGAGCTCCTCCCTGCCACACAGAGACAGGGAAGAGTCACATGACAAAAGGCCCAGTGAAGGACCCATTAAACGTTTCACTGGGGTATCAGTTATACAATGAATGAACCAATCAATACATTTGCTGGGATTAAGCTTGATTCATTTGTATGTAATGTCAGCTTTAGTGAGATCCCATACAATCTCAGATCTCTCTTTTTAGCCTCTCCTCTTTCATATTGTTTCCATGGCATTTACAGCAAACAGATCTGCATTCTAGACTTAAGCATGATTACGTTCTAAAGGATTTCCCATCATGAACAGTAATTATCTTACTCTCACAATTTCAGGATGAGAGACGATCTTTCAGAAGTATGAGAAGTCCGCCCAGACCCAGAGTTTCCAGTTCGTTTAGGCCGAGGTTCGGAGGAAGATTCTACAGACCACGGTAAGACCTGATCAATATGAAGTCATCCCTCACCTTGTCCCTCGCCTTGTCCTCCTCCTTGACTTCTCCTTCTCTTCTGTTTTTGTGACTTCGCAGGTTCTTGAGGGACGACCATGTGTTCCGGAAGCCCCGATTAAGTTTAGGGTTCCAGAGGTACAACTCCTTCAGTCCCCGGCCGCGTTTCACCTGGAGAGAACAGCCTGGTTCTATAGGCCCAGACAGCCAGTACAACAACCAGTGGAACGTGGAGACCAACTCCCCCACCAGCGGTTCTACACCTAAAAAACACACTGGTAATTTTTAGTAATGTGTTTTCCGTTGTCTTGTCTTGGCAGAGTGTGTAGTAGTACAGAAACAAAATGTTTACCCCTCACTCCCTCTTGTGAGCACCAGAGAGCGCTATATGCAAGCGGTGGCCTTGTCGACTCTGAATAATATTTAAGTCTTCCTCATCAGCATTCCTGGTGGCTGATATCTAGTCACCAAGCAACAACCTGACAATGTTACATAATCCCTGCTGCACACGGAGTAGGTAGATATTCCAGTGGCAGTATTATGTCATCATTCTATACAATGGGATGGCTAGGAATAGTATCCTCCTGAAGAAATTCTGATCTTCATACACGCCACTGAACGCCAGTGTTTACATCATCAGCCATGTACAATGCCTAACATCGGCTGATCATGAAATCATGTGCACTTCCGGTGCGTTTTGAACCTTTGAGCTAATTAACCATAGTTTCTTCTTAGTGACCATAACCTTTCTCCTCGTAACAGTACTATGACTAAAGGTTGGGTCAAACCACAGTTGATCTGTTATCGAGTCGTCAATTAATCAATTAGCCCGAATGGTTTTGCCGCATTGTCATGTATGAAAGTGTTTTCTTCCTCTGTAGAACAAGATGAACCCTTGTCATGTGATGTCCAGTAGAATCTACACATTTCATCTTTCATCTCCTTGCTGTTTGTAGGAGCTGTATTGCTATTCTCAACCACAGTGGTGTTTTTTCCCTCCTATTTTAGTCAGCTGCTATGTCTTTGCGCAGACTGCAGTACTGTAGAAGTGTGCGTGCGTGTGCTTGTGCGTGCGTGTGCTTGTGCGTGCGTGCGCTTGTGCGTGCGTGCGTGTGCTTGTGCGTGCGTGTGCGTGCGTGTGCTTGTGCGTGCGTGCGTGTGCTTGTGCTTGTGCGTGCGTGTGCTTGTGCGTGCGTGTGCTTGTGTGCGCGTGTGCTTGTGTGCGCGCACGCGCGTACTTGTGCGTGCGTGCGTGCGCGCACGCGTGTATTTGTGTGAGGAACAGGTTGTTCTATGTGCCTGTGAGATGTGCTATGATGGTGACTCATAGCCATAGTGTGTGTTGGAGAGAGAGAGAGAGAAAACGGAGGGAAAAAAAACCCCATGGTGGAAGAGGGGGTGCAGGGCAGACAGCCAGCTGTACATGACGAGCCGTAATAACGCTCTCGCCTGACATGGGCACAGTCAAACGTTGTGAGGCAGATTTCTCAAATCACGCCCAATGGACATGACCGCAGACAGTAAGTCCACCGCTGACAGCGGACTGAGGCCAGGGACATGGAGATCCGGTGAGCTTGGTGCGTTGGTGCACCTGCAGCTTCAGACGCCAGCGGGCTAGGATCGTTCGGCCCGAGGAGGTCGATCGAGGGGCGCCGGCCTCAGTCATAGTTATTAGAGTTCACTTCCAAGTGTCGGCGGCGCCAGCCAAAGACAATGGAGGTCGTTGCAGATTCCGGGCGCTCTGTTTTTAGCTTGAATGTTTCACGCGTCTGTCCCAGAGGCAGTTGTTCATGATGTAAGGACTTGTGTTGGGTGGATTTGTTGTGTGATGTGGGCTTCCTGTGACGTTACAGGCGCTGTCAAGTATTCGGCAGGGCCCAGCAGAAAGGTGGAGAAGCAGCCCGTGTCATTCAAAGTAAGTCTCGCCTACTGGGGTGGTTGAAGTAGGTCATCACCTACTTCATCATAAGAAAATGTTTAGCCAGTCGTTAGTTTAATAGAAATTATCCTTATCTGCTTAAACTTTGGGTTAATCTCTCAGAGGTTAGGAGTATAACACCGGAAGGTTAGCAGTACGACAAATGATCTCGTATTGAATTTAAACTTTTCCACACCCACAGTGCTTACTGTAAAACAGATTTAGTGCACGCACACACCTTGTTTTCACCTTGTTTTCATCATAACCTCAACAGCGTTTGTGCCTAAACCTAACCTTAATCCCTAACCCCTGAAATCATTACTACATTAAATACATCCCATAAGCCTTTCAGAGTGTGTTAAAACGTCAGGACTTTCCACCATGTTTTCGTAGTGCATCAGGTCATTTTGTTGAATTTGGCTCCTGAAAAGGTAAAGAAACGAGTACATAGTCTGTCCTTTAAGTCACAGGGAAAGTAGAACGCACACATTTGAGTATGTCGGCTGGTGTGCTTTGGAGGATGATTTATTTATGTGCGTGCGTGTCCTCCACACCACAGGCCGTGATTGGAATTGGAAGGACAGACAGAGAGCACAGGTGCAGCATATGGAATGGAAGTGGGAATAATTGGGTGTTCTGAGAGAAAGGAGTGGAGCACAAGGTCATCTCCTTGAGTTTAACCGTGCTGATGATTCAAGCAGCGGCTGGCTGCCCGTTGACCTTGAGATACAGGAGAAAGAGAAACATTGCTTTGACAATGTAAACAAATGTTTCCCATGCCAATAAAGCCCTTGAAGTGGAAATCGGAGGAGCGAGAGAGGAAGGGGGGGGG
>JACXGI010016841.1:0-15299 GCA_016801175.1 Esox masquinongy
CTTTTGTGTCTTGCCCTCCTTGTGCAAGGTGTCAGTGGTCGTCTTTTGGACAGCTGTCAAGTCAGCAGTCTTCCCCATGATTGTGTTGCCTACAGAACTAGACTGAGAGACCATTTAAAGGCCTTTGCAGGTGTTTTGGGTTAATTAGCTGATTAGAGTGTGGCACCAGGTGTCTTCAATATTGAACCTTTTCACAATAATCTAATTTTCTGAGATACTGAATTTGGGGTTTTCATTGGTTGTCAGTTATAATCATCAAAATTAAAAGAAATAAACACTTGAAATATATCAGTCTGTGTGGAATGAATGTATATATTATACAAGTTTCACTTTTTGAATGGAATTACTGAAATAAATCAACTTTTTGATGATATTCTTATTTTATGACCGGCACCTGTATATACAATGCCATCATTTTGTTGTTATACACTTAATTTATAATTGAGACCTTTTGCAATGACACTCCAAAATGTGCTCAGATGCGTCTTGTGATTATGCTTGATGTCTGTAGAATTTGATTGGAGTACAGCTGTGGCAAATTCAATTGATTGGACATGATTTAAAAAGGCATTCCCAAGAAGACTTGAGGCTGTGCTTGCTGCCAAAGGTGCCTCTACAAGGAATACCTATGTACATTAAATTTATTTCCGATAAATTGGCACAAATTTCAAAAAAATTATTTTCGCTTTGTCAGTATGTGGTATTGTGTGTACATTGACGGTAAAAAAAAATCTATTAATTATTGATGATGAAACAAAATGTGAACAAAATGTGGTGACAGTAAAGGGGTCAGAGTACCTTTCAAAGACAATATATACACAAATACACAGAATGTTATTTGTATTTTAATTTGATTACATATTTTGGTTTGATTTCAGATTGTGCAAGAGTCTCCATTCCTCACCATGGACCTCCTGGAGTCGTGCTTCCCTTACGTGCTACTGAGAAACGCTTACCACGCCGTCTACAAACAGAGTATCAGCTCCTCGACATAAGTCTCCTCTTTAGCACAGAAGTCCATACCTAGAAACATCAAGTGGACTGCAGGAGCCTTGCTAACATAGACTCCCGTATGCTTGTTTCACTTGGTCTCAAAACTACAATACACTACAGTATAAATTTGTGGGATCAACTTTTTTCTCATTTATGACAAGTCGTTTCCTAATTCAGTCATAATAACCTGTGAGTTTTGGTTGGTGACAAAATAAAAAGAACTAGTGACATTACTAAATAAAATGTGTTGGATTAAAAGCATAATTTTCAGCACAAAATACTGTAGAGAAAATATATAATGAAAAAAAAAGAGTCCCAGCTGTTTGAGTTTGTGGGTGAATTTAAAATGTCTTTATTAATTATGCGAATGTATTGCTTTATTATTGACTGAAGCAATGATGAACAGTAATTTTTTTTTATTTTGGTGGTTGTTCTAGATTTTGTGGGTTATTCAGTGTGGACATGTGTGTTTTTTACTGGTTTGTTTTTATCTGAATTATTTGCCAAGTTATTGACACTAATGCATCTCATTTGGTTTGGAACTGAACAATTGTTTCTGGCAACTACATAATAAGATGAACAGATGGAGGTGTTTGTACAAAGCATAGTATAATTTTTTAACTAACTCATGATGCCTCCGTGGCATTAACTCACCTTTACCTATACATATGGTATGATAAACATTCTTGCATATTTATTGAATGTTTATAAATTGTTCTTCCTTAACCACTTTTTATATGTTTTCAATTTTTGAAAATTCCACTGTAACTTCCAAAACATAAATAAACATTAGGTTATATCAATCTTCTCTGCTAGTCCAAATATATCAGCATCTTTCTAACAGTGAAGTATTGAAGATCTGCTTCATAGCTTGAATGAAATTTAAAGAAAGTGTTTCTTTATTCACAGAACCTGCATTCACGGTAAATGCAGCATTTTCTAGGTCATTTGGAAACACTCTAGATTTTAACGCAGGACATACATGACCTGCGTTATTAATCCAGCCCTAAATAACACATTGTAGTGTAAAAGCTAAACTCTGATTCATATCACAGCTGCGCTCATAAAGTGTTTCATCAGAACAATGCCTTACACTGACTATTTAAATTCTGTCGGAACACCACTTTGAGAGAAACAAGGCCTTGGAATCAAAAGACATCCCTAATCTGTGATTACCTTTCTGGGGTATTAATGTTGTGTTTTTTTATTGCTTGGCCTCAAGATGGCCCCCTCATCATACCTTTGTGCCGCCAAGTGCATTGGTGATGTGACATGCACTATGTGAATTGAAAAATCATAATAGAGATTAAGTATTACAATGTGTTTTCAGGCCACATTGGTGAAGACATTGTAATTTATATTTTATTGGAAATAATATTTAAAATGTAGAGGTTGCGAGACTTGTATTTCACTGTTTCCAGGGTTTAAATTGGGCCGGAGCCAGCCGAAGCTCAGTTCCGACAACTGTAGTCAGAATGAGAACAGGGCGGAGCTGAGCTCCGATACTTCCAATGACCAGCAGTTAAAATGCTAGTCATTGGAAGTAAAATGACATTCTGTAAAAGTTTTTGTTCATTTGAGTCAGTAATGCCTACAGCCCCCACCCCCAACGAATGCTCATCATAATGCCGTTTACATGTCTTTTCTACTTAAGCCGACTTTGTTTTACTCTGATTACAACTATGATTATCATTACAATCAAAAATCAAACACTACATTAATTACTGTAGGCCATGCGTCCAATTATCTGTTACAAATATGTATTTACAATGCTACTTGATCAACTTTTCTTTGTGAATGTCCAACTAACAGCTGTTGGACAGAGAGTAGTCTACTGAGCTGGAAGCCAGCGGTTGGGGTAGTGATGGCCATTCAAGGCTTTTTTACCGTTCTTCTAGCAGCAGGATATTATGCTAGCAGCGCTAACTTTCATTTTCAAAACTTTCTTTTTCATCATTGGAATATATAAGGCAATATAGTCAACAATCTAGTCGGTACATTTTATGTTTAATGTCCGTTCCAATGTTGTTCTTGTCTGTTCTTTTTTACAGACTAGATTGTTAACTATTTCCTTGTAAATTTCAATGATGGCTTTTATTTTGAACAAGAAAATCTGGGTGCTGCCAGCATTAGTGATGGCCAAACGAGGCTTCATTAGCGTTATTTTAGCGGCAGGATATTATGCTGGCAGCACTCAGATTTTCTTTATCACAATAAAAGCATCATTGAAATTTATGAGGCAATATAGCTAACAATCTAGTCTGTAAAAAAGAACAGACAAGAACAACATTGGAACGGACATTAAACAGAAAATGACAATTAAAAATCAACTACAGTACTACATTAGCCTAATTATAGTATTTTAGACCTACCATGTGTCCAATTATCTGTTACAAACATGTCTTTATAATGCTACTGTCTTGGTCTATTTTTCTTTGCAAACGTAAAACTAACAGTATTCCGTGCATGAGTAGGACCGGAACTCCGCTGCCAGTCATTCAAATGAACGAGTCAGTCGTTCACAAGTCTTTTTTTACTTAGGCAAAGGCAGCGGCTCTGTGCTTCTTTTCATCTGTTTTTTTTTCATGACATCAGTAGTCAGGGCCGGCCCCTGGCATAGGCGGAATTGGCAAAGGCTAATTGTGCCGTCCATCCATAAAGGGGCGCCATGAGTGAAGATTTTTTTTTACCTTTACAATTTGTTACTAATACTATTTTAATACTATTAATTTGAAATATTACAAAAAACGAAAGTCCCCACAACAACATAACTACATAGCTTATTAGGCCATATTTTCTGTGTTGCCCGCAGTGTCGCCCCCGCTCTCATAGTTAAACTTACCTGTTTGTGGGGGATGGGCAAGTTCAGTTATCTGAAGTAGTGATTGTCACTGACTGAACATGAAACATGATAAATTAGCAGTACCTCTGTCCTTAGGATAAAGACAGGTGATGTGATGAATTAATAGTTTCTTATTGCATAGTAGTTACCATTGGAGCAGTGTTACTAATACTAGCTAGCTTGCTTTGGACGATACTAGTAATGTTTCCTAATTTTAATAGCTAGTTAGAGTTTAATGTCAGTTACTTTTACCTTAAATTCATTAGGGAATGTTGGAAAGACTATTCAGGTGTTTGGGATATAACCTAACCTATAACAATTTTGAGAAATACACTTTTTCTTTCAAGTGTGCTGCACAAACCATACCTGGTTTCTGCCTCAAGAAACCAGGTATGGGCCTGTATTTTATTGACATCTTAGCTAGCCAACATTTGCCCTGCTTGTAAAAGTCAATTAAAATGCTTTCCCTTTACCATCCCCTTTTGTTAATTAATTAATAGCGTTAAGCCTTTGCGTTTTCATTATTTATTAGGCTTATATGTGTTATAGCAAACAGCATGCTAGAGAAGTGCTTATTGAATACACGTTTTGTGCATGAATGCTAGGTGTAATTACTCTTGCTATTTGTGTTTAGGCTATAATGTGGCTTAGGTGCTATTATTGTATACAAGAGCAGACAAAAACCAGCCCACAGTATTTTAAACCCATTAGTTTGCAAGCTTTATTTACTAGTTCACAGACGTTTTCAGTACAAAACTAAGTTGTCACTGCTTAAACATACAACATATACATATCAGCCATAATATTATGACCACTGACAGGTGAAGTGAATGACACTGATCATCTTATCATGGCACCTGTCAGTGGGTGGGATATATTAGGCAGCAAGTGAACATTCTGTCCTCAAAGTTGATGCGTTAGAAGCAGGAAAAATGGGAAGCGTAAGGATCTGAGCGACTTTGACTTGGGCCAAATTGTGATGGCTAGACGACTGGGTCAGAGCATCTCAAACTGCAGCCCTTGTGGGATGTTCCCACTTAAAGGATCTGCTGCAAACGTCTTGGTGCCAGATACTACGGCACACCTTCAGAGGTCTAGTGGAGTCCATGCCTCGACGGGTCAGGGCTGTTTCAGCAGCAAAAGGGGGACCTACACAATATTAGGCAGGTGGTCATAATGTTATGGCTGATCGGTGTAATGCACAATTATGATCCTCATTAAGATGATGCTCCTGTCGGCTTCATGCGGGTAGCATGCTTCTTACTGTTTGCATGGCTGTGAAGTGCTCCCTCTCCCATATTTGATAGATCGATAGTAGTTTTACAAAGTTTACATTTAACTTTTCTGTAATTTACTTTTAACGCCCAAGTCATCATTATGTAGCCAAAGCACTTGAAATGTACATGTTCCTTGCATGCTTGTCTTCGTTAGCAGGTACAGGAGACTGCATATCTAGTAGCCTAACCATAATACGCAGTACGGGAAATGCGTGAAATAACCCGATAAAGAAGAATACTGCATAGAAAATACATTTTGAAAAATGGCAACTAAAATTTAAACATGCTACAAAATTCCCTGATATTCCATGACTTGGACTAAAAAATTATAAAAATCCCCTGACTTTCCATGTCTGGAATATACTTTTTAAAATCCCATGATATTCCAGAAATTCCATGACCAGTGGGAACCCTTTGTATAGTTTTATCATCAGCAGCTTTTTTATTAATATAATGTAACACCTAATAGTCACATACTCCTCTCTTCAGATGTACTTTTGAAATACTTGAATCCAACCCCAGCAAATCATGGGCCACATGCAGACACCTTCTCTACCTCAGCACAGCCCAGTGATGCAGCATCAAGTGCTCCTGTACCCTCCACATCAGCACAGCCCAGTGATGCAGCATCAAGTGCTCCTGTCCCCTCTACCTCAGCACAGCCCAGTGATGCAGCATCAAGTGCTCTTCTACCTCAGCACAGCCCAGTGATGCAGGATCAAGTGCTCCTGTCCCCTCTACCTCAGCACAGCCCAACTATGGTGTGCCAATACACCCAACTGACTGGCCATTTGTTTTAACTGATAATGTAAGAACAGAGTTTGTTCTCAGAGGACTGTAACAAATAAAAGGCTTCAGGTTTCAGACTGTTTGAATGCAAATTTCACTGAGGTTTCTATAATAGTTTTTTGTGCAATACTCTTATTTATAATTTGTTTTATGTCACTTGTTTGCTGCAAGAAAGGCAGGGAGAGTAAGGATGTAGAACAATGCTGCATTAAGAATATTGCACTACGGTTTCGTAATACATTTTTTTCATCAATTCAGCAATACTCTTACTTACGTTGTATTTCTAATTTGTTTTATGTCACTTGTTTCTTTAATACTGTTTTTATTTTCTTTTTTTGTATCTAAAATAAAGAAAATCTCAAAGACATAAAGCTATGCAGTTTCTGTGTGAGTGTATGAACACAATGATCGGTGATGGAATTGGCTGCGACGCAAGGGGCACCAGCTAAAATCTTGCCTATGGCACCAAATTGGTCAGGGCCGGCTTTGTCAGTAGTCAACTAACTATATTAATTATTATTCTCTGTGTTCAATTATCAGTTATAAATATGTCTTTATGATGTCCCTGCCTTGATCTATTTTTCACTGTGAATGTACAGACGTTGATCGGAGAACTGAGCTGGAGGACCGGGTATGAAGAAAGTGATCATGTTGTAGGAATCAGCTGTCAAACATTCAAATGAACGATACAGCTGAACGAGTCACTAGAAAAAAGAAAATTCGTTCAAAATGAACAAATTGTTCGTGAACTGCACATCACTAATGGTCATGGACAGCATTCGAGTTCAGAGGCCTAGACGCGTTCGTAAATACGCTCTAGACACTGCTCTGAAATATGACCGCTGTAGTTATTTATCAATTTAGGAACATCCCAGAACGGACTCTGACTAGTGAGTGCGAGATAATGGTGCCTGCACGCGGGCCGCGGTGGTAGTGAAGGTCTCATAGACTTTAAATTGCTTGCGGTTTGCCGCCCATCGCCCTACTCCAATTGAAAGTCTATGAGACCTTCACCACCACCGCGGCCCGTGTGCAGGCACCTTAACACCTGACCCCTCATTCACACATAACCGGCATGCCGTTATTGAAAGCGGAAGCGCTCCATTGCTATCCATTCAAAAAAGGCAGCCTGGCAGCGCTGGCCATGGCGCAACGGCAGACGGGAAAAAAAGAGCAGTGTTCTATTTTTTTCTTTCTCCGTCGCGGAAAGCCAATCAGAGCACAGCGGAAAACCAATAGGAAAGCTTGTAGGAGGTACAACAATGCTGGATAGTCCATAAACTAACCAAAATGTCAGACAAACAGCTAATTTTACACCGAGGTGAAATCAGTTTTATATTCGAGATTCAACAGACATTCACATTCGTTCCTCCGTTCAGGCTCCCTTCCACATTTAAGGACCGAGGTAAAAGAGTAAACCAGGTAATTGCTGAAATGTCAGAAGACGAATATAGTATCATTATGGACCTTCATCAACATCAGTCCACATGCTAAATACTATAACACATTTCATATTGTCAAAAAGATCTTTACTGATTTATCACTAATCAATAAGTCAATGGAAGCATGTTTAATTCAGTATTTCTTCAAAATCTTTTTCAATGATTGTCAAAGGAACTTCTAACCTGATGTATGTTATTCTAAAAATAGCAGGCCTACATGTTCAAACTTTGATTTGGTGGAAAAAGTCACTATTGATTTATTAATAATCAATAAAACTCATTAAAAAAATTCTATCTTAAATATATTTTTCAATGATTGTCAAAGGAACTTCAAATCTGATGTATATCATTCTAATAATAGGTGGCCTACTTGTTCAACCTAAGATCTGGTGAAAAAAAGTCAAGAATTTATTAATAATCAATGGAAACGTTTACTTTGGTATATCTTCAATATCTTTTTCAATAATTGTCATAGGAACTTCAAACCTGATGTATATTATTCTATAAATAGCTGGCCTACTTGGTCAAGCTTTGTTTTGGTGAAAAAAAGCAATTATGGATTTATTAATAATCAATAAATCAATCGGAACACATTTACTTTGGTATATCTTCAATATCTTTTTCAATAATTGTCATAGGAACCTCAAACCTGATGTACATTATTCTAAAATAGGTGGCCTACTTGTTCAAACTTTGTTTTGGTGAAAAAGGTCATATAGTCACGGTTCTCTTGAATTGCTAGTAGGCTATAGCAGAGAAATCCACTCAAATCCCCTGCGTTTTCTCTTAGTGAATTTCATTTTAATGAACGGAGATTACTACTCTATTTTGTTTATGTTGGGCCTGCCTTTTTTTCTTTGAACGCAATAGGCTACTTTTCCCTACTTAAAGTAAGTAACCGATTAGTCAAAACAGCAAAGGCGTGACAATTTCAGCTGCCTCGCGTTGTCACTAGTGGAACGGCAAGTGATTTGTGTGAATGAAGTGTGGTCAAAGCAGAAAGCTTGCAGAACATTTTGTGCAGGTACGCAATTACTCAGAACGCATTGATTTTCACAGATGTTGCATGCTGCTTTTTATAAAATGGAGAGAATAATTTTCACTGAGCATATTGTCTGTCAAGTAGCCAGTGGCATCGGACCGGGGGAAAAGGGGTACTAAGTATATAGGGCCCAAACGTGTTGAGGGGCCCTCGAAAATGTTTGAATCTTGAATAAAGAGTGGAGGGGCCGAGACGCATAGCTTAATCACGATGGGCCCATGTGCAAAAAAAAATGTTGTTGTGTTGGTAAGGCTGTGTGTTAATACCTACTAAGCAATGTAAACAGCAGCAGGTCAAAATTTAATCTAAGGGCACATTTGAAGCTGTTGCCAGAGTAGCCACAATATAGCCAATACATTCAGCACCATGGATGGCAGTCAGAAATTAACCTGTATGAGTCGATCAGCACCATGGAAAGCATAAAGCGGTCAAAAAACACCCTATTTTATCTGCAAAAAATAGCCTATTATAAAACATAAATATATAGATAAATCTCTTGAACGAAACAGTGAAACACTGCTAATGACCCAGTAGGCTACATGCTTGCTGAAGTTATGCACGGCGGCCAAACTGATGTGGTCTACCAGTATTTCAAATGACCTGCCTTCCACAGGCCTATAGTAAAAACATCAGCAAATCAATCAAGTGGCACATTCTAACACTTTGCTTAAATGGAAGCATTCCTATTAACAGTATTTAACATTATATGACGCATATGTGCTTACTATTATTCTTATAGCCTATATATTACTATTTTATTCTTATAGCCTGTATATAATGACAATGAAAAGGCTCAGAGACTGTGAATCAGAACATGGTTTCCAAAGAAAGATCGAGCATAGTCTTCGATTGACAAGCAATGTAAAATTAATCTCAATATAGATGGATTCATATAGGCTGTCTTTGTAGCCTGCCCTGTAAAAATATAAGTTTACTCACTCATTTGATTGGCATTCGATGGGCCTTGCGCTCTGCGAAGTCATTGACAATGGTATTCAAATTCATGCTCCAGGCCCTATTGTTTTCAATAGAAAGAATGGCCAACCCATTCAGTCTGTCCTGACCCATGCTGCTCCTCGAGTATGATTTAATTATTTTAAGTTTGGAAAAATAGCGCTCAGCACTGGAGCATGGCTGTAACTACTCCCTCTATCAGTTCCATTACTCATGAAAACTCAACGCAATTAAGATTGTAAAAGCAGGTTACATAACATGAGCTTTATTGCAAGCGCTTTACTTTTGTTGATTTCAGTTACGGTATTATACAGTACACATCAATAATATTTTTCTTACCGGAGACAAAAGACCAGAAATCGGGCTACTTCTGGCTCTTTCCCACTGCCTGGTATCGGTTCAACTGGCTCAACTCTACTTGCCTCGCCTTGGTTCTACCTGGGGACCTTTTTGGGTCGCCTCGCCTCAGGTCATTTCCCACTGCAGATAGTACCCTGTACCCGCCCATAGTTACATCACAGGAAAATTGCCGTGACGCCACCTTCAACGCAACACACTCGGGAACAACAATGGAGGATATCATACGGATGGTGTTCTTGATCCTCCGTATGTGGCTGTTTGTTGAAACTGAAACTGGGGGGGCAGAAAAGCCCCCTCTTGCCCCCTCTAAGCTAAGCCCCCTCTTGCCCCCTTGTGACGCCGGGCCTGCTGTCCACATTGTGGGAGATGACCATTTTCCAGCATACACCAGGAATATTGTTGGGGTGAATGTTGGCTACTACATCCTAGGAGACTCTGCTTATTCCTTACAGAACTGGCTCATAAAACCATTCTCTGACATTGGACAGCTAACAGGAAAATCTCCAGAGTACGGGTAGTGGTTAAAAATACTTTTGGTAGACTGAGCGGAAAGTGGCGTTCCCTCATTAAGAGAAATGACTGTGATGTCGAACTGGTCAAATCTATGGTGCTGACTTGCTGTGCTCTGCATAACCTTTGCGAGCGTCATGGAGAGGCCTATGACAATGAGTGGGATGCAGCTGTAGCGGCAGAGCATATGGTGGCACTGACACAGGATGTAGAGGAGGAGGGCAGGGATGTACGAGAGGGGCTGATGCGCTACTTGAATAGCTAAATAGTAATTTTGTCTTTCCTGTTATGAGAATTGAACACATTGTGAATTGTATTGACATAAATATTTTGTACCACCTTTCCACATTGTTGTCAAACTGTTTGTTTTTTATAAGTTTCTGGATTAACTCTTTGATCAATTAAATGATAAAGCCCATAAAATTGGAAACCATGGTCAAATACAATTGTAAAAAAATGTTTATTTAACAAAATGTGCCAATAAAATAGCAAACTATATATAGCACTATATACATAGGTAAAATGTAGTGCAAATACAAACTAGTCCAAAGTCCAAATTATTATATATTTGGCACAAGGGGTGAAGTCCAGGTGCGGAGGATTCGGGGCAGACCAGCCACTCAACACCCGTACAAGCTGGCTCTGTGTACCAAGGAAGGCCTGATTGAAGGCTGCCGTTTGAGCATTCTCCTCCCTCCTCAAGGCTCCTTACAGCTCCCTTGCACGTGTCGCATCTTTGAGGACCATCTGTAAATGCTGCTCACGCTGAGCCCGGTTCAGCTCCTACAGGCAAGGCAGGGACTGGTGCTGCAGGCGGACGACCTGCATGTGGCAGCAGACAGGCAGGCAAGACCAGGGCAGCAGGAGACGTCAGGGCAGAAGAGGGAGGCTCCACCCCAAAAGCAAGACCATGCAGTGGAGCAGAGGAAGAAAGAGGCGACGGTAGGTGCTCGCTGTACCACTGCTCTGTGGGTGGCAGCAGGAACCCCTGATCGAGCCATTCCGGCGGGGGTGGCAGCACAGCCCCCTTGCCGAACCCCTCTGATGCCAGCGACTCGGGACCCCATAGGCCCACAAAAAATCACTTGGGGTGGACCCCAGGTGGCAGCAGGCCACGGAACAGAGACTGGGGCAGCGAACGGCCGTGGAACTGGGCTTGGGAGCGTACTTGCTACTTCCATATTTAAAAGAAAGTTTTGCAATTTTTGAACCTGGGGCCTATCTAGCATGAACTTGGTTCAAAGAGACTTTTTTTCATAAATTATTTCAGTTTTGAGTTTTTCTGATTTTTCCTGCAATCTCTCTCTAGGCTAAAATGGAACTGAACGGGGAAACTGATGTAGCGTTTGAAAATATATGATATATTTGTTTTTCCAAAATGGGAAGGCCACCGTGTATTGATATACCGGGATGTAGCACAAAATTCTGGGCCCTGTACATATGTGGTCTCTGAGGGCCCTCCTCCCTCTTTATTCAAGATTCAAGCATTTTTCAAAGGCCCCTCTACCTGTTATGGCCCTATATACTTGGTATGACACCACTGTTGATATAAGTCTCCGTATGTTCTCCTGAAAAAATTGTGCCAAAACGAGCTTTGTATCAATGGTTATGTCCTATGTGAAACCGAACAATTTTTTTTGTAAACAATGCACTACAATTGTCTAAAAGACAGGAAAACTCTATGTAGACAAAGAGGAAACGCCAAGATTTTACAAGCCTAGATCTGTGCCTTATGCTATGAAGCAAAAAGGCTGAACTTGACAGTTTTGTAAAGAAGACATTATTGAACCAGTCCACCAGGAGTGGACTGCTCCTATAGTTATTGTTTTGAAACCAGACAATACAGTAAAAGTCTGTGGGGATCACAAACTGACAGTTAGCGGGGAATCCAAGTTAGAGCAGTACCCAAAATAGAGGATCTGTTTGCAAATGTCGCTGGTGGACAGAAATTCACAAAATATCATATGAGCCATGCATATCAACAGATCACATTGGATGAGCAATCAAAGAAGTATTGCAGTGTAAACACACACAAGGAATTGTTTATGTACACTGCTCAAAAAAATTAAGGGAACACGTAATCATCACAGTATAACACCAAGTCAATTCAACTTCAGGGATATCAATCTGTCCACTTAGGAAGCATAAGCGATCGTGTATCAATGTCACCTGTTTGTTGCAAATGAAACTGATAACAAGTGCACTAGAAATGCAACAGCAAAACTACCCCAAAAAAGGGAGTGGTTTTGCAGGTGGTGGCCAAAGACAATTGCTGTCTCCTTATCCTTCCTGACTGATTCTTCTCTAGTTTTGTGTTTTGCTAGTGTCCTTGTCACTACAGGTTGCATGAGGCGGTACCTGCAGTCCATTCAGTTGCACAGGTAGTCCAGCTCCTACAGGATGGCACATCCATACATGCCGTCGCAAGAAGGTTTGCTGTGTCTCCCAGTACCGTCTCAAGAGCATGGAGGAGATACCAGGAGACGGGCCGTTATATGAGGAGAGCTGGCCCGGGTAGTAGATGGGCATCAACCCAGCAGCAGGACCAGTTTCTGTGAAGAGGAACAGGAGGGGCACTGCAAGAGCCATACAAAATGACCTTCAGGGAGCTATTGGTATGCATGTTTCTGACCAAACAGTCAGAAACTGACTCCATGAGGGTGGCATGAGGGCCCAACGTTTTCTAGTGGGACCTGTGCTCACAGCCCAGCACTGTGCAGCTTGATTGGCATTTGCCAGAGAACACCAGAATTGGCAGGTCCACCATTGTCGTCCCTTTCTCTTCACAGGTGTGCAGGTTCACACTGAGCACATGTGACAGACATGAAAGAGTCTGGAGATGCCATTGTGAACGTTATGCAGCCTGCAATATCATCCAGCATGACCGGTTTGGTGGTGGGTCAGTGATGGTCTGGGGAGGCATATCCTTGGAGGGTCGCGCAAACCTCCACGTCCTAGCCAGCTGTACACTGACTGCTGTTAGGTACCAGGATGAAATCGTCAAACCCTGATTTCTTGTGCTATATTTATGTCCAATAGCAACTAGAAGTGGAATATGATTGTCAGACATGACTTTGGCTCACCCAAATTAAAAATGGTGAGATCTATTCTGTTCAACCATTAAAATGTAAGACCTTACATCAAACAAAACAATTTCCAAATAAACAAAATAAAAACAAATCCTGTGAATGGAAGATGTGAAACATAACAGATGCCAGTGCTCTGTTATAACTAAGCAAACAGGAAAAACCCAATTTTTCATGCAACTCTATAAGTGCCAATTTGAATCGCTTTGAACTCTCAGTTCAGCTCTTTCCAATCAAAATCAATTACCATACATTACCCCCTGCTTTCACTTCATTAAGTCAATGGAAATTGACACCATGAGTTAAAGCAGAACAATGACAAATATGGCTACAGGAGGTGCCTTCCTGAAATTGCACTGGCCATCATTTCGGGACAGACATGAAAAATAAACAAGAAACCAGGCAAGCCTAGTTCAGCCGGAAAGTGTTGCCATTTCAAGATTCAAACCCAGGTCACCCACATGAAAGGCTGTGTCATTAACCACTACACCACAGAGCTGTACATTTGCTGGGTGTCAGTATAGCCTCTTGTCTATCCTGAACAAATCCTCTTTTGCCACTGGCTGTTTTAATAGTTCATTGGCCATTCGTGAATGACACTGATACAGTTAAACTGACTAACGTTTCTTACTAGGTTTACCTCCATCACAAATAGCGTCTATGTATAGCGTTTGCCACTGGCCGTTTTAACAGCGTATTAGCCAATAATAAGCTTTACCAGTATCTACTAACTTACTGGTATAGTCATAATTGAGCAATTGCTAGCGAGTCTGCCAAAGCTATTTCATTTCATGGCATAAGAATGTATTTTTTTCTTTCATGGCAAAAAAACATACTTTTTTCTTTCATTCGTGAATGACATTTATACAATAACTATCAATAAAGGGGACAATAACTAACTTTTTCATCAAGTGAAAAGACTCGTGGAATCTACCAGAAATAATTAATAAATGTCGTTGCTCTCAATAGATTCGAACTTAGGTCTTCCACATGCACTGTCTTTAATCACTACGCTATAGCATTACACGTTACAGCACTCGCTAGACTCCATTGAGGATTGTGTTAAACTGTCTAACATTTCTTATTAAATTTACCTCCACCATAGCGTCTATGAACTGTATGGCTTTTGCCACTGCCCGTTTTAACAGCTTATTAGCCAGTAATAGGCTTACTAGTATCTACTAACTTCCTAGGAATAATCATAAGAATTGAGCAATGGCTAGTGAGACTATGGTAAATAATTACTCCAGTCTACTCTATTTGTTCATTTGTCAATTTACCATTTAGAATTTAAAATCCATCAACGAATATCAGGCATTGGTTTTAAAACAAGTATTATTTCAGTTATCATTGGAAAACACAAACAAAGAGAAACTATGTCATTTAACCAAACTCAGTTCAGGATTTAAATAGGTCATCTAATTTTGTTGGGGAATAAACTCGCTTTGGCTGTGTTACCCTCTTTAGTAAGTTAGAACTATATTTGGATTCAAATACAGTCCTCATGGGACACAGCGTGTTTTCTTAACGTTAAAGATTATCACCATGTGGATCCTTCATTCAACCACGTATCCATTTGTAAGAAAAGAGCAAACACAATATTTTAACCTTTGTAAGAAAACCATGAGATTATATAACCAGATTCAAAAATGATCATTGTACCAATGTCTAATTCATCACTCGGTTTAGATTTCTCCACGTGTACTAGCTAACAGCTCAGCACATGGCAGCAAATTACCATGCGGTGGGCCTGGTAAAGGCCTAACCACATTATCGTGAGACCACTTTTTCTTTCTGTCCATTTCAATTTCAGGCATCGTAGGTTAATGATCCTATGGAAGCCCTGAAGCCCAAGTAATAAAAAAAAAATTTGGGCCCAGAGACTAAGTTTATCTCATTTGAATGACTTAGTATCTTGTTTGAACGTCTTAGTAAAAAAAATTAAGTAGTAAAAAAAAAAAAACTTACATTTTGAATTTTTTTTTTGAAAGTTTTTTTTTTTTA
>JACXGI010016842.1:0-15300 GCA_016801175.1 Esox masquinongy
AAAAAAAAAAAAAAAAAATGTGAACTTCTCTCCATCTTCCCATCTTCCCTGTCTTCCCTGTCTTTCCCACCTCTCCTCTAGCTTCATGCTGACTTTGAACCGTTGCTTTCCCATTTGCATGGTGCTGGCGTGGGTCTACTCCGTGTCTATGACGGTGAAGAGCATTGTCCTAGAGAAGGAGATGAGGCTCAAAGAGACCCTGAAGGCCATGGGCGTCACCAACGGCGTCCTGTGGGTCACATGGTTTGTAGACAGCTTCCTCACGATGGCTGCCAGCACCGCATTGCTCACAGGGATCATCATGGTGAGGGGAGTTGGAAGGGAGGGAGGGAGGGAGGGAGGTCGGTCCTACTTGATCCCATGTTGTAAATGTCTGAAATGCCTAGCTGTTTCATGATTAACATTGATGATGATTAATGATTAACGTTGATCTACGTAATCTATGTAGATCCAAGCCTTTCAGATGGCTGCTGATGTTTTTAGCACACTGTGGTGACCTCTAGTGGAAGATAGGGAAATGAAGTAGAGCTTTTCTCTGTAGCACATCAGGAAGTGACTGCACTCTTTATTTAATTGTTTGTGAATCAAACAAGGAATGAAAACATTAACAAAACCAACAAAATGCTGGTCTTCCAGGGTGGAAAGGTGTTGAATTACAGCAACCCTCTGATCCTGTTCCTGTTCCTCCTCACCTTCACCACGGCTACCATCATGCAGTGTTTCCTGCTCAGTGTGTTCTTCAACAAGGCTAACCTGGCTGCAGCCTGCAGTGGCATCATCTACTTCACCCTCTACCTGCCCCACATACTCTGCTTTGCATGGCAGGAGCACATCACCAAGGATGACAAGATCATGGTGGTGTGTGACACTGGCGTGAACTAATACATGAAAATGTCCACAGAGAAAAACGGTGACCGACCTTTATGTAACATTGCCATGGTATTTCTGTCTGTCTCTCTGTGTCTGTCCTCTCAGAGCCTGATGTCCCAGGTGGCTTTTGGTTTTGGGACGGAGTACCTGTCCCGGTATGAGGAGCAGGGTCTTGGTCTGCAGTGGGACAACATTTGGACCAGCCCGCTGGAGGGGGATGAGTACTCGTTCCTCACCTCCATCTCCATGATGGCCCTAGACACCCTTCTCTACGCTGTCCTGGCCTGGTATCTGGACAGTGTCTCCCCAGGTGATTGGCCATTATGATCTGATATTACACACAGCATGAAGGTGTCATTAATCTGTTATGAAAACTCTCAACGAAGATTATGGAAGAAGTCGTTTATGCACCAACAAACTGTTATGGCTGAAGAGAGACTTTGAAAGGATATGACTGTCTGTCTTTAACGGCTGTCTCTGTGTTTATATCTTCTCTTACAGGGCAGTATGGAATTGGTCGTCCATTTTATTTCCCCATCTTGCCGTCATACTGGCTCAGCTACAGATACCCAAAGCCTAAGGAGTTGTCGAAACCTAGCTTCAACCACCCGGTAAACCAGGCTGGAGAGAAGCAGAAAACCAATCATGAAGCAGGTGACGAGCAGAAGACTACAGAAATTGTACAAGAGGTTACATCATGCAAGCACCAGGACAAACGAGAGCGGCTGGGGGAAACAGACATCAAGGAGGAGGAAGAGAAAAACAATGCAAAGCAAGAGGAAAAACAAAATGGAGAAAGCGAGGGTAAAAATGTCTGAGATGTACCAATTATGATAGTTAAGGTGTTGCTGCTTGCATAATATCCCCCTTGAAAATATTTTATCTGCCAAGTTAACAAGTTCACATTGAGAAGCATCTGAAAGGCTATTTGTTTTCTTAAGAAATGACAAGTGGAGATGAATTTCTGATGAGGTTTGAAACAATAGAACTTTCTCTCTCTCTCTCTCTCTCTGTGTGTGGAACTCCCAGGCCCATAATCCTTAGCGGCAGGCAATGTGTGGGAACCCACTCTCCTTGAGTGTTTTTGCTCTCCCTCACAGGTCTGAATTCAGACAAACACACTGGTACATGACCCTCAGTTGCAGTTAGTTAATATGTGATGGAGCTTCTGTTTCGATTGCTTTCTTTCACACAGTCAGAGTGGCAGCATTCCTTTCTCCTGATTTCACCTTCCCTGTTTGCCATTGTTTTCCCCTCTCGTGAAATCTTAATTCAAGGTTGTATCAGCAATGACGTAACAAATATGGGGTTAAGAAAAGTGAGTGAATATGGGTTGTTGAAATGGGGTGCTGAAATGGGGTGAAGGGTTATGGTGAAATATGGTGGGTCATGGGATGACGCTCACATGTATCTCGAGATGAATCAAATTGTGTGTTGTGAGTTTAAAATAGCTTAACCATGACTGACACAGTGACATTTTTTTTTACAATCTTCTCTGATTAACATTTATGTATCCTTTGGACCACTGATAACAGTCAATCCTTTCCAGACTTATCAAAGGCCCCTACAGTGTATGTTGTCTAGTATGTATGGGACACTATACTTGACAGGGCCTGCATGGGTATCTGATGTTATCTATTGATTCTGATTCCGACCTCGGTACCCCTATCCTCGTGGCATCTAACGTCAGACGTCCAACCTCTCCCCAGGTCTGCCCAGTCACCCGTACTTCGAGCGGGAGCCAGAGGGGCTGGTAGAGGGTGTCTCTGTTCAGAACCTGGTCAAAGTGTTCGGAAGGAGACAAAAACCGGCAGTGGATGGACTGAGCATAGTCTTCTATGAAAGCCAGATCACCGCTTTCCTGGGACACAATGGAGCTGGGAAGACTACCACCATGTAGGTCACCCGCCGCCACACCACATCCCTCTCATCAGTTACAGTTTGGAGCCTTTCTTTAGGACAGTTTCCTCGGTTGTCCTCGGCCTTATCCCTTGGGGTGATTGGCCTTTGAGCCGGTCTGGGGCGGGGCCTGTTTGTGTGGAAATGAAAGACATTATGGACCGGTCGTTTTGGCGGACAGCTATGTGACAGGATGTGTGAAGATGACTGTCTCATCTGACCATGCGACTATCTCCATCCTTTGTGCGTGGTCTCCGCCAGGTCCATCCTGACTGGGATGTTCCCTCCCACCGCGGGCACGGCCTCCATCTATGGAAAGGACATCCGGACAGACATGGACACCATCAGACGCTCTCTGGGAATGTGTCCCCAACACAATATCCTCTTTCACCAGTAGGTGTCTCTGCACAGCACATGCCATCCCACTGAAATACACGGTCATATAGACACAGGGAGCGCTTCTTTCGGTTCCATGTCAGTTCCTCGATTTGTTCCTCCTTATTCTGTCATCCTCCCTGTTCCCATCTGTCCGTCTCCATTACAACTTACACCTGTTTTCTCTCTTGGTACCCCCCCCCCGTCCAACCCCCTTATCTGTCAACCCAACAGTATGACCGTGGCAGAACACATCCTATTCTACTCTCTACTGAAGGGACATTCCTTGTCTGAGGCTGAGTTGGAGGTGGAGAACATGCTGGAGGATCTGGGCATGCCCCACAAGAGAAACGAGGAGGCGCAGAACCTCTCAGGTTGAAACTGATAAACACACTCACTCACTCACATACACACACACACATACACACACACACACACACACACACACACACACACACACTAACACAGTTTTGGGCACCCAAAACATTTCTGTGTTGGCTCCAGGCATTGTTAAACATCAGTGAATGTCAGATTTTAGTTCCATTGACAGTTCTTTTCACCTGCCAACAACACTGAAACAAATACTTCTCATGCTTGGATTGTGTCCTAATTGAGATACTACTGGTTGAATCCTCTCTCCTCGTCTCTAATCAGGGGGCATGCAGAGGAAGTTGTCTGTTGCCATGGCATTTGTGGGCGGTGCTAAGGTAGTGATTTTGGACGAGCCCACGTCGGGGGTGGACCCATACTCCAGACGCTCCATCTGGGATCTGCTGCTCAAGTACCGTTCAGGTACATAGAGTACATACACCTCCTGCTGGTTGGAGCAGGAAAAACATCTGATTGAAAATTACGCAATGACATGCTAGATGGCAGGCAATCAGGTTTTATGGGTTGTTCAATATTCCTTTTGTTTTCGTGGCAACAGGTACATCCATAAAAATATCAACAAAACAAACACAAAACAACATAGACAAAGATGGGCCAATTTGTATTTGTGTGAAGTTTTTCTTGTTTTGTTATGTCATTTTGCTACATGAGTGACATCTTTTATTATGTGTAAGAAAATTGAAACACAGAAAAAACAACACACACACACACACACACACACACACAAACATGCACATAAACAGGCACCCTAAAATCAGCGGTTGATAATTGATAGTTTTTTCTTCTTTCTTTCTCTCTCTCTTTCTTTCCACCCCTCCCTCCACACCTCTCCAGGACGTACAGTGATCCTGTCCACTCACCACATGGACGAGGCTGACCTGCTGAGTGACCGTGTGGCCATCATCTCTCAGGGCCGTCTCCACTGCTGCGGCTCGCCGCTCTTCCTGAAAAACTGCTTCGGCGCCGGCTTCTACCTCACACTCGTCCGACGCATGAAGTACGAGGGACCCAAGACCAAGGTAGAACAGATAAGATCTCAGAACATGAGAGAGTGTTAGGCTGTTATTGGTAAGTGTTTGTCGCCTGCCCCGGGATCGCCTTGTTGATGGTGTTTTGTATCTGTCGTAGATGCAGTGTGACTGTGCTGTGGAGTGCTCCTGTAAGTGCTCCACCTGTGCCGAGTACAAACACGAGTTGTCTCAACCCAAAACCCCTGACAGACAGATGGACGGTAAGGTTTTCCATGACTAAGCTGGGTCGGTTTAAGTGTTCCGCATTGTAGCGTCTGTGTTTGTGTTGTTCCATGTAGCTCATACGGTGCGGTATGTTGCCTGCACAAAAAACGTTCAAATAAAATACACTGCCTGCACTAACTACCGTATGTCTCTCGGGGTGAGATTGCCGAAATGACTCAGATGTAAATGCGCGTGCCCTCCATTTCCCAGGGGACGTGTCGAGCATCACACAGTTAATCCATCATCACGTCCCTGAGGCCTGTCTGGTTGAAGCCGTCGGTCAGGAGCTGACCTACCTGTTGCCCCACCGAGGGTTCAAGCCCAGGGCCTATGCCTCCCTGTTCAGAGATCTGGAGGAGACCCACTCTGACATGGGTCTCAGCAGCTTCGGAGTCTCTGACACGTCCCTGGAGGAGGTGAGACTACAGTCACTGTACAACAGATTGCTGATTGGTTTTATTGCTAATAGCCACGTACAGTATAATTGCGCGTGTGCCTGTGTTTTTCTCTTGTAGATATTCTTGAAAGTGACAGCTGATGGTGAAGCCAAAGGGAAAAAAACAACTGTGGAAGGTAAAATAAAGTGTGTGGATCAGCTGTGTGTTTGTTATGTGTACATCTTCATTCTGTCATTCTATGTGACTTGTTGTGATCTGACCTTCTGGGCTCTTAGACCTGAGATTGCAGATGCCTCCACCCAGTGTAGGACACAGCGAAGTAGGAGTTTATTTCAGTCAATCAAAAGCTGACAAGCTACGGGGGCTGGAATGGAAATGGCAATTATGACAGCTGGGCCCTTAGAACCATGAATTTGAAGCCAATATTAATACTGGACCAGTAAAAAGATGCTTTCATAGATTTTACTGCTGTATGTTGGCACTGCAGGCTTGCAGATGCAGAGTGCTTGTCACTGCTAATGTAGTTGACAGTCCATTCAAGCTGAATCTTGCCAACTGGTTCTTTAAGGGTATTGTTGCCTATGACTTTCTTCCTCAGCAGTCAATGAACCCTTATCCGCTCATCTCTTCTCCTTACAGAAGCAGATGCGGGGCTCCAGGCCAATGGAGGGGAGAGCCTTGGAGGGGTGTGTGAGGGCAGGGGGGGGCGGGGCTCTAGACAGGTGAAAGGTCTGTGTCTGGTTCTGAAACAGTTCTTCGCCCTGCTCATCAAACGGTTTCACCATGCCACAAGATCACATAAAGACTTCTTTGCCCAGGTAACATTCCCATTATCTCTGAAATGGAGTAAAAATCTTGTGTTACATGAATAATCTACCCACAGGAGATTACCATCCTATAATCCTATACACTATTTGTAAGGGTATTCTTTTTTTGTTTCGGAATCACACAGAAGGTCATACGTTGGTAATACCGTAGTTCTTTACTTTCCTTTTGTTTCTTCAGATTGTGTTGCCTGCCAGTTTTGTATTCATATCGCTGATGTTCACTACGATCGTGCCTCCGTTTGGCGAGTATCCCAGCCTAACTCTCAGCCCCTGGATGTATGGACGACAGTTCACCTTTTTCAGGTGGGCTTTGATGTTGTCTGAAGGTAGACTTTACATTGTAATTAAATTATTGGTTTATAAAGAGGAGTAAAACATAAATCTGTCACTGATATTGTAATTGGTTTGTTATTGATTGTTTGGCTGTGTCGTCTTGCAGTAATGAGCGTGCCATGGATCCAGAGATGAGATATTTTGGAGAGGTGCTGCTGAACAAGCCTGGCTTTGGGACTCGCTGCATGGTGGATGAACCTCTGAAGTGAGTGAGAGTTGACCTATACAATAGTATCTGTTTATTACATATCAGAGCATCGCACCTGACTAAATAACCAGTTATATAAACATACATCGTTTTGCCAAAAATGAAGAAATATCACAGGCTTCAGCTATGTGCGACACTGTGTCACAGTTAGAACAAATTGGACACGTTGCCTACAATGAGCCTCTTATTTCACCCAATAATAAAAATTATAATGAATGCCACGAAACAAAAGGGGGATTCAGCACCTTTACTTACCATCCTTCAAGACTCTAGGTCACATGGGGGGGGCGGGGTAAGCTTCCAAAGTTGCCCTATTTGCAAGGCATTGCATCAGAAGTTGTGGCCTTTGGTATGACCTCGTAAATATGGGACCCATTGCAAATTTTTAGCTTAAGGTAATTTGCATTTTTCACCAAAAATGTCTGGAGAAGAAACATAATGATAATAATAACGAACGGCAAGAAACACAATAGGGCTTCAGCGCCTTTGCTTGCTGAAGCCCTAATAATGAACAACAATAAACAAAATTGGGCTGTAATGTTTTGTATATTTTGTTTCTGTGGCGCGACTTTACTATGACCATCCTGACCTGTGTATTGTTCCTGGAACAGGGACTTTCCGTGTAACAACATCACTACAGAATGGGAGGTGCCGCTGGTGAACTCTGCTTTGATTGACATGTTGGATGGACCAGAGTGGACCCCAGTTAACTCGTCACCAGGCTGCCAGTGTAGCACCCCTAGGAAACTCACCATGCTGCCTATATGCCCTGAGGGAGCCGGGGGACTGCCTCCCCCACAGGTTAGACCTCCCCCCATATGCATAGTCTTTGGCTTAATGGGCTTACAGTGTCATGGTAAGCAGGTGGTCAGATTTGAATCCCAGTTAGTCATGAATGCAAATAGTCACATGCACATGGTTCATTTGTGTTTGACCGTGTGTGTATGTTTGCATGTTTGTGTGATTTAGAGGATCCAGTCGACAGGTGATGTCCTGTTGGACTTGACAGGCAGAAATATCTCTGATTACCTGGTAAAGACGTACCCCTCCCTCATCAAGGCTAGTTTGAAGAGCAAATACTGGGTGAATGAACAAAGGTAATATTACCATAGTTTCCAAAAATCCCAAACTTATTATATCTTATCTACTGTATGTACTAGGTAGTGGTTTGCTAGTCTTATGTTAATCATGGACGTATGTATGTTGGATTGCCTGCCTAGCGACCAGGGTTGTATCATGGTTATTGAAGGAATTGTTTTAAGCTTCTCTGAGTATGCTGTGTTGAACATGTTGTCCAGATATGGAGGTATATCTGTGGGAGGACAACTACCTGTATTAAACGTGGACCCTAAGACCATTCAGGATGTAGCGTCACAGCTGGGACGACTGCTCAATATTACTGGGGTATGTTAGCTGCTGATGTCTCCAGTGTGTCCCTTACACATTTCAACAGCCCTGACTGTCAGTGTCACTGATCATGTTAATCCTAACCACAGGGAGAATACTCCAAACAAACTCTGCAGGACATTGGAACCTTCTTACGATACATGGAAAGTCAATACAATGTCAAGGCGAGTACTACAAATCCACTGGCTTTCTTCGAAACCATTCAACAGCAGAAGACATTATGTTGTTATTTTGACTAGAACATGGTCTTCTTGCTCCATTCAACAGCAAAAGACGCTATATTGTTATTTTGACTAGAACATGGTCTTCTTGCTCCATTCAACAGCAGAAGACATTATGTTGTTATTTTGACTAGAACATGGTCTTCTTGCATTTTGCAGGTGTGGTACAACAACAAGGGCTGGCATGCCATGGTGGCCTTTATGAATGTAGCCAACAATGCCATCCTCAGAGCCAACCTGCCTAAAGACGCCAGCCTGGATACATATGGCATCACGGCCATCAACCACCCTCTCAACCTTACCAAGGAACAACTGTCAGAAGTCACTGTGTGAGTATTGGCCAATCAGGAGCTCTGATATATAAAGGTGACTCTTCGAGTAGTGATTGAAGAGTCACCTTTATATATCTCACAGTAAAGAATTCTATACGTGCCCTACTGACGTTCTGATCCCTCTCACTACGCTCCTAGTGTCTGTATAGACTATCTTCATGATGTTCCATGTGTCCAATGTAACCCCTCCCTGTGTCTTTTCCCTCTCTTTCTTCTCTTAGCCTGAAAACCTCAGTGGACGCGGTGGTGGCTATCTGTGTCATCTTTGCCATGTCATTCGTCCCAGCCTCCTTTGTCCTCTATCTCATCCAGGAGAGGGTGACACAGGCTAAACACCTCCAGTTTGTCAGTGGGGTCAGTCCCATTGTCTACTGGATGGCCAACTTCCTCTGGGACATGGTACGTCTGGGCTGGGGCTGGGTCATACCGTCATACCGACTTTAACGTCACATTGACAGACACTAGCTTCTTGGTATCACAGCAGTTGGTGGTGTAATGGTTAGTCTATTCTTTTACATGATCTTCATTAATAGGCAATGGCTGGGAACCGAAAGATCTAGAGTTTTCTGAAGCTTTTATTCACGTGTGCAACACGTCCTGCACATGTTTCTATTCTGTACGTGCACATACAGAATAGGCTACTCTGGTGAATGGTGCTTATTTCAAGAAAATAGATCAAAGCTGAGTCAATGTCTGCAAGATCACATCAACTTCTTTTATTGACTGTTTTTATTTGTTGGAATTATTTATTAATCTTCTGCATTGTCCGGAGACTGACACCAATATTTATTTATTTATCTTATACATTCTATAATGAACATCACTTCATGGGGTTTGTTACATCACATACAGATGGAAGGGCATGCTTATCACTTTAGACCGACAAGCGGAACGATACATTTCTAATTTATTTACAAAGACCTCGTAATGAATTGAGTCACTTCTCCCTCATCAGGTGAATTATTCTATTAGTGCAACACTGGTGGTGGGCATTTTCATTGCCTTTGATAAGAGGTGTTACACATCGTCAACCAACCTCCAACCCCTGGTGGCTCTGCTGATGCTCTATGGGTGAGTCAGTGTGCTATGGATCAGTTAACCCCTTAACATGCATTTCACTTGCTGAAGACAAAACTTAACACAGAAAGACCTATGAACAAACCACAACTGAAGACAGCTGCAGTAAAGGCCTGGCAAAGCATCACAGCAACTGGTGATGTCTATGCGTTCCAGACTTGCCTGCAAAGAATTCTCGACAAAGTATTAAAAATGAACACGTTATTTATGATTGTGTTAATTTGTCCAATTACATTTGAGCCCATGAAATAAGGGGACTGTGTATGAAAATGGTTGCAATTCCTAAACGTTTCATACAATATTTTTGTTCAACTCCTTGAATTAAAGCTGAAAGTCAGCACTTCAATTGCATCTCGGTCATTTCATTTCAAATCCATTGTGGTGGCGTACAGAGACAAAATTATGAAAATTGTGTCACTGTCCAAATATTTCCAGACCTAACTGTGCTTGGATGGAGCTTATTCTGTGGAACAGCCGAGGAAATTAATAGATTAATTGTACAGTGATAAGAAGTTGCAACTATTGGGTAAATTATGCAACTTAACCCAACAAGATAGTGTCACAATCAGCTGACATTCTGGACCAGAGAAAACCTGTTGTTTAGAACGTGGAACCTGAAAGCGACAAGCACATGCAAATGTTCAACTGAGTGGTAGACATGTAAACCCGATCCAACAACAAGAACATATCTGCCTACTTGTCTCTGTTCACTTACAGGTGGTCTGTGACACCCATGATGTACCCCATGTCGTTCATCTTCAGCATCCCAAGTACAGCATACGTCTCTCTCTCCTGCATCAACTTGTTCATCGGCATCAACAGCAGTGCCATCACCTTCATTCTGGACCTGTTTGACAGCACAGCGGTGAAAGCACAACCCTAGAAAAACCCTTAGTATCTCTGTCTTACAGTGGATTGACAATATGAAGCCATACTTTATACATCTTTGTCTCTCTCCCGGTCTGTTTTTCACTTTCTCTCCGTCCCTTTACCTCAGACTCTTTATAAGTGTAACCAACTGCTAAAGAAGGTGCTGTTGGTGTTCCCTCACTATTGTCTGGGCCGCGGACTGATCGACATGGCTACGAATCAGGCGGTTGCTGATGTCTATGCCCGCTTTGGTGAGTCCCCACCCCACCCCCGGTCCCGTCGCACCCTCTCTGCCCTGGAACCTTCCAAACACTTTGTCCCTTATTCACCCCTCACCATGGCCACCACTCACTCCAGGGTCTGCACTTTGATTGGTCAAAAGAGAAATGCCACAGGCAACCCTGGCCTTTTCTCCCGGTCACAGACACCCCCTCCCCATTCCAAGGCCAAATCCTCTTTGGCTTGGAATATCATAGCAGTATGGGAATACCAAGGCCTCAGCCAGCCCCGTCAGAAACATGATGCCCTGCACTTGTCTTGCCAAGTCTTTAGGAAAATCACACTCTAGACACGGCCAAGATACAACTAATGAATCTGAACTGGGTCCCCAATGAGCTGATAAGACCAAAGCATGTAGTGACTACCAGTTTTTTCCCAGGCTTTATCTCAATTTCTTTGGGTTGGCAACAACACAATGACCCGACCAAAATAAACATCAAAATCATTGGGAAGAGACAGAATATACTGAGTGTGAAAACACCAACAATAACAACCTATTTGGAAAGTACTCAATTTCAAATAACATCGTTCCCCAACACTGTTTATAATATAATTAGTATTTTTCTGCTTTTGTGAGGTGGAAATCTTACAAATGGCACATTTTACCCTGTGTCACTTCTCATGCATCGTTTACTTAGATCGGAGTATGTACTAATGATGTATTTTAAGTTACATAATGGGGTTTTATACGTGATGCTCGTATCTTATTGTTTTGACAATAGCATAATATAATTTTTGTGCTTGTTTGCTGTACCTGTACCATAACTCCTGTATTTTTCTTTCAGTGCTGGTTGTCTTCTTTTCAAATTGGGAGCTAATTTGTTTTCAGCACCTATTTGCCAGAAATGGAGTGTAAAATTATCATTTGTGTGTTGTGTTTTTTGTGTGTATATGTGTGTGTGTGTGTGTGTGTGTGTGTGCATGTCTCAGGTGAAGATTTCAGTCTGGACCCCTACAGCTGGGATTTTCTGGGGAAGAACCTGATCTTCATGACTGCTGAGGGCTTTATCTATTTCATTATCAATATCCTGATTCAGTATCGCTTCTTTCTGGATCACTGGTAAACAGTTTTCTCCGCATCTGAAAGTTGACTTGTACCAGTACCTCTATGTGTTATTGATTGTGAGCTAGGTCCAGAACGCCTTCCAACCTCTGCCCTTCAACCACGAATAGGATCACAGACTGTAAGAAGGGTCCAATCACGGAGGAGGATTTGGACGTGGCGCAGGAGAGACAACACATCTATAATGGAGGAAGCAAGAGTGACATCCTAAAGATCAGAGACCTGACCAAGGTCTGATCATTAACTAACTATACACTCTGGACTACCAACCATACATGACTGTCTACAGAACATGATATACAGACATAAACCTTGTATACTGTAGGACATCTCTCACTGAAGTGGAATTTTATGCCTTTCTTATACTTTATTTATACATATATATACTCTCTGTATCTATATACTCTCTGCCTCTCTCCTCCTCTCCCTCAGACATATATGGGGAAGACTAAGCCAGCAGTGGACAGGATATGTATGGGAGTGTTGCCTGGGGAGGTACGTTCTTTTTTACATTTATAAAATCCATCCAAAATGCCTGTGTATATTAGATAGAGAGTAGAGAAAGACTGGAGAGATGTTTTTGATAAACAGGCAGTGGGCCAGATTGAACATATGCCTAAGGCCAGATGTGAAGTACTGCTCTAATAGGCCTTGTGATAGTACGACTACTACAGGTTTGAGACCCAGTAGTAGTCAGTGTGAAATCTCTTCCCATCTTGTTCTCTCCTCCCTGCCCCCAGTGCTTTGGCCTCCTGGGTGTGAACGGAGCAGGGAAGACCACCACCTTCAAGATGTTGACTGGAGACACCGACGTCAGCTCAGGAGAAGCCTCTGTCACGGGCCATAGGTACAGAGCACGTATTGTGTATGTGTATGTTTTTCCTGAAGATAAGTAACAAACCTGTGAAACATTCTCACCTGTCGTCTCACCTGTCGTCTCACCTGTCGTCTCATCTGTCGTCTCACCTGTCGTCTCACCTGTCGTCTCATCTGTCGTCTCATCTGTCCCTGCAGCATCCTGACCAACATCCTGGACGTGCACCAAAACATGGGCTACTGCCCTCAGTTTGATGCCATAGATGAGCTGCTGACTGGCAGAGAGCACCTCCACCTGTACGCCCGTCTCAGAGGGGTGCCTGAGTCGGAGATCAGCACGGTGAGAGTGGGGTCAGAGGTCAGGGCTTAGTGTCCAGAAAGTTAGGTTTAAGGTCATGGTGAGGATAATTACAGTTTTCTCATTTTAGTGGATAAATCTACATCAAGTGTAATTGTAGAGTTTATTTTTCTCTCCCTTTATTTATTCAATTAAAAACTCTGTTAAACCACAGCAGTAGGTTTGCTGGTGGAATGTTTCCTCCTGAGTAACAGGCGGCCGTTACTTGTCCCTGTCCGGTCTCAGGTGGCAGACTGGGCCATTCAGAAGCTGGGTCTGGCTGCGGACGCGGGCCGCCCAGCTGGAACCTACAGCGGCGGCAACAAGAGGAAACTTTCCACAGCCATCGCCATGATTGGCTGTCCTCCTCTGGTCCTGCTGGTCAGTTCATCATGGGACACACACGGGTCTGGGACTGGATTCAAGGGGTTTAGGGCAATGAGAATGGATAATGTACGCTGCTTGTTGGTGCGCTTCTTAAGTTGATTCTGTGTGTTACTGCTCAGGATGAGCCTACCACAGGCATGGACCCACACTCACGTCGTTTCCTGTGGAACTCCATAATGAGTGTTATCCAAGATGACCGGGCAGTGGTCCTCACCTCACACAGTATGGAGGAATGCGAGGCTCTGTGTACGCGTCTAGCTATTATGGTCAATGGAACTTTCCAATGTCTGGGTACCATTCAGCATCTCAAATACAAGTAAGTTATTCTTCCTTTAGATCAAGTGATGCAGGTGCGCGAACTACGCGGAGAACTTGCAGCTAGTAATGTTTGCGTCCAGCTTGAAAGTTTGTCACTGAGTGAGCTGAAAATCATTGTGGTCCGCAACAAGTCAGTCAGAAAGCAAACACAGTCATGGGTGTCCGACAATCAACGAAGCCCCCTGGTTTCTAATATATCCTGTTATAAATTAATGCAGATTCATTAACCATCGTAGGTTAATGACCATCATAGGTTTTGTGAGAGCACAGAGAGTTTTTTGCTGTGCAATTTCAATGGCCATAACTAGCTGTGTGTCATCAATGTAGTGGTCTAAATATATGTTTGCTCAGCAATGTATAATCTTGTTCGCAAGAACTATTCTCGGCGTGGGCAACTGTGACTCATCTGACCATTATAATTATTAATAGAAGTATCTTCCCATTTATAATATATACTTATTTCATTAGGAACTCTTTGGTGGTCACCCATGACCTCCTGTTTCCTAGAGAAGGTCAGAGAACCCACAAATGAAATGAGACAAAACATCAATTGACCTTCATTAATTAGGCAATGGCTGTAGCAGTTGGATAATTGCAGAAGTTGATTGAATCTTGGGATCACCAACTCTCCAAAACTACAAATAAAATGTCAACTCCATGCCAACATTCTATTTGGACATCTTGCCAGGAGATAGCCTCTACTCAACTCAAGGTATAAATCAGCCCATCCAGATAGCTTGCTGGCATTTAGGAGATGTCCAATATTTTTCTCTGAAAAATTTTACTTCAATTATAGTTTAGATTTCTAATATTTTGAGTGCAAAAAGAGACTGCAAGAGCTGGCTGAACTGGAGTCAAAGAAAGTCAAGATGAAAGGCACCCTCATCGAAAACCAGTTTAAATAGAGGGTTGAGTGCACATGCTCAGCGTCATATCCAGAGGTTGTCTTTGGGAAATAGACGTATGAGTGCTGCCAGCATTGCTGGAGAGGTTGAAGGGGTGGGGGGTCAGCCTGTCAGTGCTCAGACCATATGCCGCACACTGCATCAAATTGGTCTGCATGGCTGTCGTCCCAGAAGGAAGCCTCTTCTAAAGATGATGCACAAGAAAGCCCGCAAATAGTTTGCTGAAGACAAGCAGACTAAGGACATGGATTACTGGAACCATGTCCTGTGGTCTGATGAGACCAAGATAAACTTATTTGGTTCAGATGGTGTCAAGCGTGTGTGTCGGCAACCAGGTGAGGAGTACAAAGACAAGCGTGTCTTGCCTACAGTCAAGCATGGTGGTGGGAGTGTCATGGTCTGGGGCTGAATGAGTGCTGCCGGCACTGGGGAGCTACAGTTCATTGAGGGAACCATGAATGCCAACATGTACTGTGACATACTGAAGCAGAGCATGATCCCCTCCCTTCGGAGACTGGGACGCAGGGCAGTATTCCAACATGATAACGACCCCAAACACACCTCCAAGATGACCACTGCCTTGCTAAAGAAGCTGAGGGTAAAGGTGATGGACTGGCCAAGCATGTCTCCAGACCTAAACCCTATTGAGCATCTGTGGGGCATCCTCAAACGGAAGGTGGAGGAGCGCAAGGTCTCTAACATCCACCAGCTCTGTGATGTCGTCATGGAGGAGTGGAAGAGGACTCCAGTGGC
>JACXGI010016843.1:5196-15477 GCA_016801175.1 Esox masquinongy
AGTGTCTCCTGGTAGGGCTGTGTAGTGATGACACTCCAACATAACAGTGTCTCCTGGTAGGGCTGTGTAGTGATGACACTCCAACATAACAGTGTCTCCTGGTAGGGCTGTGTAGTGATGACACTCCAACATAACTGTGTCTCCTGGTAGGGCTGTGTAGTGATGACACTCCAACATAACTGTGTCTCCTGGTAGGGCTGTGTAGTGATGACACTCCAACATAACTGTGTCTCCTGGTAGGGCTGTGTAGTGATGACACTCCAACATAACTGTGTCTCCTGGTAGGGCTGTTTAGTGATGACACTCCAATATAACAGTTTCTGCTGGTAGGGCTGTGTAGTGATGACACTCCAATATAACAGTGTGCGACTGATTACAGGTTCTTACTGGGAAGATGAAGACTGCTCCAGAATTCTGTTTTCAGCATAATTACTGGCATGGTACTGGGGAACATGGCCATGCAAGTTATTGTTTGAACTTTTTGACCCTATCATTGTATACAGTACCAGTCAAAACTTTAGGCACACTTACCTGTTCACCTGTGTCCAAACGTTTGACGGGTACTGTTATGGTGTATTTAAACCCCTCACCTACTACACTGCTCAAAAGAATTAAGGGTACATGTAATCATCACAGCATAACACCAAGTCAATTCAACTTCAGGGATATCAATCTGTCCAGTTAGGAAGCATAAGAGATTGTGAATCAGTGTCACCTGTTTTGGTGAAAATGAAAGTGACACCAGGTGCACTGGAGAGGCAACAGCAAGACCACCCCCCAAATAGGGAATGGTTTTGCAGGTGGTGGCCACAGACAATTGCTCTCTCCTTATCCTTCCCGACTGATTCTTCTCTAGTTCTGCGTTTTACTAGTGTCCTTGTCACTACTGGTAGCATGAGGTGGTACCTGCAGCCCATTCAGGTTGCACAGGTAGTCCAGCTCCTCCAGGATGGCACATCCATATGTGTCGTCTCAAGGTTTGCTGTGTCTCCCAGTACAGTCTCAAGAGCATGGAGGAGATACCAGGAGATGGGCCGTTACACGAGGAGAGCTGGACAGGGCCGTAGAAGGGCATCAACCCAGCTACAGGACCGGTATCTGCTCCTTTGTGCAAGGAAGAACAGAAGGAGCACTGTCAGAGCCCTACAAAATGGCCTCCAGCGGGCTACTGGTGTGCATGTTTCTGACTAAACTGTCACAAACAGACTCCATGAGGGTGGCATGAGGGCCCGGCGTCCTCTAGTGGGACCTGTTCTCACAGCCCAGCACCGTGCAGCTCGATTGGCCAGAGAACACCAGAATTGGCAGGTCTGCCACTGGCACCCCCTTCTCTTCACTGATGAGAGCAGGTTCACACTGAGCACATGTGACAGACATGAAAGAGTCTGGAGATGCCGTGGTGAACGTTATGCTGCCTGCAACATCATCCAGCATGACCAGTTTGGTGGTGGGTCAGTGATGGTCTGGGGAGGCATATCCTTGGAGGGTCACACAGACCTCCACGTGCTAGCCAACGGTACCCTGACTGCTGTTAGGTACCGGGATGAAATCCTCAGACTCATCGTCAGACCTTAACGCTGGGGCAGTGGGCCCTGGGTTCCTCCAGGTCCAGGACAATGCCCGGCCTCATGTGGCCAGAGTGTGTAGGCAGTTCCTGGATGATGAAGACATTGATGCCATTGACTGGACCTCACGTTGCCCAGACCTGAACCAATGGAGAATCTCTGGGACGTTATGTATCGGTGCATCTGACGCCGCCAAGTAGCACCACAGACTGTCCAGGACCTCACTGATGCCCTGATCCAGGTCTGGGAGGAGATCCCCCAGGACACCATTCGCCGTCTCATCAGGAGCATGCCCAGATGTTGTTGGGAGTGCATACAGGCACATGGGGGCCATACACACTACTGAGTCACATTCTGAATTGCCATGATGAAATTCACGCAAGTTGGAACAGCCTGTGATATCAGTAGTTACTTTGATTTTTCCAAATCAGTTTGAATCCAGCCCTCAGTCGGTTGGTGATTTTAGTTTCCATTGACCGTTGTTACGTCATTTTGTTCTCAGCGAATTACACAATGTACACTAAAGATATTGATCTTTAATATATTTCATTCATTGAGACCTGATGTGTGACTTAAGTGTTCCCTTAATTTTTCGGAGCAGTGTATAGTATTTTACTGACTTACAAATGGTACACTGAAATATTGTTCTGTTTAATATTTGTATTTTAAAACACCAACACTCTAAATAAATGATTGTGCAATGACATCGGTTGTTATGTTGGGAAATATTTGGAAAAATACATCACTTTATTCAACTGCCACACATTAATATTTGGTAGAGGCACCTTCTCGCTGCAATAACAGCTTCAAGTCTTTTGGTAAGTTTGTTCAAGCTTTGCACACAGTGTTGGGGGGAGATTTGCTTCAGGTTGCTCAGGTTGGTTGGGTGATGCTCGTGGACTGCAATTCAAACACTGCCACAGATTCTCAATGGGACTGAGATCAAGATTTTTACTGTGCCACTGTAGGACTGGTTTATGGCCAACAAGCTCTGTCTTAGTGTCATCTGACAACAAAACTCTTTCCCACATGGGAGCTGGGTCTCTCATGCTTTCAGACGGTACTTCATGGGTAACAGTGTTTATCTGGCCAACCTCCAAAACAGGCCGGTTTAGAGCTGCTGATATGGTTGACTGGTGCTCCATGACTCTCTGACCTCTGGCCACAGAACTTGGTAGCTCCTTGAAAGTCATCGTTGGCCTCTTTGTGGCTCCCTCACAAGTCTCTTTCTTGAGTACTGCGTTTGAGGGACTACCTTTTCTTGGCAGTGTGGTGTGATGCAGCTTCCACTTTTAGATTATCAATCCAGTTGGGCTCACTCTCATATCCAGAAAATATCAAACACACCGACATTTCAAAGTACATTTTGTAATTCAGTAAAATAATAATACTGGTCAGGGGCTCCAATACTTTTGCAAGGGCAGTGTAACTTTGCATGACCTTTGTGTCTACCACCAGCACTCTACCTGGTAACTGTAATAGAAGGTGAAAGAGTTGGTGAAACCTGAATATGACAAAACTGCAGTATTTACAAAAAACAACACGAAACATGACAAACATTATCCATAATCCTCTTATAAAACGTTCATGTTAGTCTAACTTTGGGGACCCTCCCGACAAAACATGAACAAGAAATCACAGTTTCACTAAAACGAGCAGCCCTCCATCCCCCTGCCTTTCTGCCCATTGTTAGGACATGAGTGCAGACGATAGATACCCCTCCTCCCCTCTTCCTCTCCAGCCGGTTTCCCTTGTCCTCAGCCAGGGGTCTGTCCCACTATTGTTATCCATCGGATTGTCTGCAGTCATTCCCTATTCAGCCAGCCGGCGTGCCTTTTGTCCAAACTCCATTCTTCATTCTCATGCAGTCCGATTGAGACCCAGTCTGGGCTGCTGGCTTCCTCACGTCTGCTCAGAGCAGATGGACCATGGGTGACCCCCCCCACTCAACACACACACTACGCTACACAGCATACACCCCCCCAACACACACACACACACACACACACACACAGACCAGCAGCTTGTTGATCTTAATACACACACCCTCACACACTTCAGCACCATCTATTTCACACACACCAGCTGTTTTGTCTCTGTCCCTAGAGTGTGAACAGGTGCAACCTGGACTGGACACCGGGTAACCCACGACAACCCTGGACTGGACACCGGGTAACCCACGACAACCCTGGACTGGACACCGGGTAACCCACGACAACCCTGGACTGGACACCGGGTAACCCACGACAACCCTGGACTGGACACCGGGTAACCCACGACAACCCTGGACTCTACCGTGTCTGTGAGGGGACATGTTGACTTTGTTGACACAATGTTGTTATTATTGGAATTGTTTTTTCCTGTTCAGATTGTTACGGTCCTGTAGCTTGTCCTGTTAAGTTGATGTCCTCTCTCTTTTATTGTAATGCTCCCTTTGTCTCTCTCTGTCTCCCTTTTCCCTACACTGTCTCCAGTTCTCCCCACACTCTTTCTCCCATTCTCCCCGTCTAATTCTCTCTCCATCTAATTCTCCCTCCATCTGTGGTTATAATCAACATTACTAAAATAAAAGTATCAATAACAATGATAACCTAAGTTACTTTGACATATCACAACAACGTCGCATGCTTGCAAGGAAAATTTGCAGAAACACGTTTTAGTCCGGATTGACATTCTAGCATACTGACTAATTGTTAAATGTGAAACTACCATTTGTTAAGCTGTTGACACCAGTTGAAAGCTGATTAGCTAAACGCCAACAAGCCGCTTCAACCACAAGCAAAAAATACACTTAACATGTAACTTATAAAAAAAAAAACATACAGCGGTGCTAAAACCCTAATTCATTTTTATTAACAATGATTAGTTTTTTCAATTCAGTTCTGAAATGTTAAATTAAACATTGTTAATTTGCTGAATGGGTGATATTTCGACACTGCCGTTTAGTAAGAGGTGAGGATGGTAGAGGAGTTAGCCAGTTGAAAGGGGGTTATTTTATGCAGTTGTATTGGGTGGATTACCACCTTTCACCAGGTCGGGATACGACACTTTAACGACAGTAAACAAGATGGAGATGATGAAGCACATTTAAAAAACCATTCATCTGGACTGCTCGTGTGAGCAAACAGAACTACATCAGCTACTTAGTGAAAAAGTACACATAGTTATGTATCACTTGATGTCTAAGAAAGTACAGAATAATATTACTCGCAGATCTGTTTCAATGGATCTTGCTTACGTCAATTATTCTATATCACAACATGGCCGTCCATTAATTAGAGGCAGTTTTGGTTACCTTTGGATTTCTTCTGGTTGAGGATCCTATTTACAGTGTGTAATAATATTTTTCTGGTATACAAAAGGTCATTTCAACTCAGTAGTGCTCCGTCAATTGTTTCACCTCTATAATAACAACTCAAAAAGCACTATCATCCATGACTCTTATATAAGTTAAGACAGGAAGCCAGAGATGAAGTCAACTGCCGATGTAAAAATAGCCAGTGGAGTCCATTAATGGTGGTTATAAATAGATGGAAGGAAAAGAAGCTGCCGGGTTGAGCTTCTGGACGGACACACACATACACGCACACACACAGAAAGATGCACACATACGTGCGCATGCACACGCACACGCATGAACTGGGTATTTATAGTCCAGGGTCCAGTTGTGTTTACTGACAGGAAGACAGCCACCTAATAAACCTGCTGCCCACTCTGCCTTCAACTGTGTGTGTGTCTAGCTATCTGCACACATCTGTCTGGGTGTCACTTCGATCATCTGTCTGCACACATCTGTCTGGTTGTCACTTCGATCAACTGTCTGCACACATCAGTCTGGGTGTCACTTCGATCATCTCTAGAAAGTTGCAATCATATCACTGTTTTTGGATGGATCATTTGTGTAATTTGATGTTTGTCTATTCCCTTGTGTGTAGTGTATTTTTGGAATGTTCTGTTTAGCTTAGGGGTTTGGAGTGTTGGTCCGGTAAATGAATGGTTGCTGGTTTTAAGCCAATAAGGCAACAACAATTTTTTTGGCACTGAACAAGCCACTTAACCCAAATTGCTCCTGTAATTCACTCTGGAAAAAAAGTTTCTCCTAAAAGACGAAAATGTATTTGCCTTTCCTGGCTGGTTAAATAACGGTTAAATAAAAACATAAGGAAATAGATGTACTCATAGTTTATATGTTACTCAAGAATTGTTCCAGTAATTATGTTGGAATGGAAACCTATTATATATACATATAGAAAATGTCATTTGTGGCGTTATTGTTTGGCCTGTATAAGACTGATTGGGATTTTGTACTGCCCAGACAGAAGAAGGCGGGGGGGCAGAAAGGAGCAGACGGGGAGGTGGGGAGGGGATCCGTCTGTCTGCGCCAGCCGCACTTCAGAAGGGGAGCCTTTCAACTTGAACCAAGAGGTGCCCTGAGCTGTATCCGGAACGTGTCGGTTGAAACAACAATTCATTTTTCATACACATATATTTTTGTATTCTGATTATTTGTATTTGATGGAGGTTTTATCGCAGACTGCTGAAAAGTGAGTGGGACTGACCTGAATCTCGAGATGTCCATACTACCGTTCACTCCTCCGATTGTGAAGAGGCTACTTGGCTGGAAAAAGGGCGAACAGATTAACGGTCAGGAGGAAAAATGGTGTGAAAAGGCTGTTAAAAGTCTTGTAAAGAAATTGAAGAAGACAGGACAGCTGGACGAGTTGGAGAAGGCCATCACGACCCAGAATATCAACACCAAATGCATTACCATACCGAGGTATTTACTCCTAGACAGTAGCCGCCTTTGCAACACCTAGACCGCTATCTAGCCAGCTACAGTCATTAATGTCATTATTGGGCTGGTTAGGCTAGCTTCTGGCTACTACTCTTCAGTTACTTAGCTGGCAAGAAACACAAAGAACAGTAACTAGCTACGTACTCGGTTGAGCCTTAACATCAGAATCAATATGACTTAATGATATGATCAACAAATAACATTATAGCCATAAATTGACTTGTACAATCTATATTACAGTGTTTTTGGTTTAGCTACTACGTGCGTGGCTAGTTTAGCCAGCTGTGTTGCTGCTAGACTGCTTGCTAACCTAACAGCTACGAAGTTAGCCTGTGATTCGAACAGCTCATTTGTGAGTCAGAGCTTGCTCTGCTTTTGGATTATTGTGCACTGTCCATCAATATTCACATCGGAACTTTTCAGGTGACACCACATAGGTGTGTACTTAACATTGTCATAAACCACCGATAATAAGTTATACCGTCAAAGCGGTGACTACCAAAAGGAAATAAACATTATTTTGTGCCAGCTACTGCAGCTAATCTGACAGACAAGCTAGTACAGTATTTAGTTTTATAAAGCGTTGGTGGTGTTGTTTCCTGCCCCCGTCCACGATTAGAATCAGTTCAGACATAACGGTAGGCCAGTGGGAATTTGGAAGTGTTTCAAGTGCACCCATAGAGAATGCTAGAGGACTTGGTAACTGTGGCAAAGTGCATGTACAGTGTGGGCATACCCCACTTTAATCTAGTCAACCTCCTACTTCATTGGCTGATTCCAACTGATGCCCCAGTTGGTCATTGGCTGATCCCCTCCCGTTGACCTGGTTGGTCAGGTGATTTCAACTCCAACCATGTCATCAAGCAGCTCCAAATGGGTCATTAATTAATTATACAGAAAATTGACCACTATAACATGGATATAAGCCTCAACAGTGCTGCTCCTTCTGAAACAGGCAAATACGCGCTCAGATTCACAGGTGATCTCCTCCCATCTCTAAGAGTGCAATCTGTCCCACAATGTCAGACATGGACTAGTGAGCCAGTAACCAGATGTCATTGAGTGGAACCCATTACATGGTCTGCGAGTTTCTATTAAATGCCTCTGAAACAGGCAGGTAGTCCATCCTCCACGCTCCATCCACACTGGAAGTAAAGTGAAATTCCAAGTAAATATTTGGCATTGTTTTGTGCGTGGGGGGGGGGGTTTGTCCTGATTTGACTAGCTTTAATTTGAATTGAATTGACCCCAATCCTGGTCAGTATGTGAGTAAGTAAGGAGGACTGTGTTGTCCTAATGCCTAATGCCTCATCAGGTTCACACACGTCCCAAGACCTGAGGGCAGGGTGGCTTCTGGGTGTTCCTGCTGAGTCATTCACACGACTGGAAAACTGTTTGGAAAGGGGTAGTGAGGGAGGACAGAAAGGGGAAGACGAGAGAGAGAGAGTGAGAGTGAGTGAGTGAGTGGGAAGATGAGAGAGAGAGTGAGTGAGTGAGTGGGAAAACGTGGGAGTCCCCACATTCCTGTGTGACTAACTGTATGCTTTGAAAACATTGCAGTGTTCGGGTTGAGACCGGTGAGCAAACAAGTCAGTGGGTTGTTTATGTGTGAGTGTCTCGCTTCGTCTCTCCGTGAGTGTCGGAACAGAAGTGCTGAGGCTGAACCACACGTTTCTGAAAAGAATGGCAGTCCACCCTGAGGCTGAACCACACGTTTCTGAAAAGAATGGCAGTCCACCCTGAGTTGTTCAGTCTGTTTCTAGGCATGTGCTCTGGGAAGGGCCGGGTGTTTCCGGGGGCTGTGGTTGGCTAACGGTAGCCGCTGCCGTGGGTTTGGTGGTTAGCTGTTAGTCTTTCTACACCCGAGGGGTGGAGCTTCAGCCGGTCTGCAGCTTGGTAGGGTTACTGTAACGTCAGGTCTCTCCCCATCTGAGTCCAACAGACCTGCTCAGACAGAGAGACAACAGGCCTGCTCTGTTCTGCTGGACTGTCCTGTCATCACCTCCTCTGATCTGTCTGGGATGAGAGAGAGAGGGAGGGATGGAAGGGAGATGGAGGGTAGAGAGGGAGAGAGTGCAGATAGGAAAGGTTTCGGCTAGCTCAGGCCAGGGTATAGGGTAAGGGCAGGGCCAAGTTGCACTCTACTGCTCTCAGAATGGAGCCAACAGGAAAAGTCTGTTGTGCTGAAAGTCAACCGCAGTAAACAGAGGTCAAACCCCAGAGTTCTCCTTTCTCACTGGTTGCTTGGGGATGTCAACAAGGAATGAAACAGATCTCAAACTGGCCACAGACATGTGATGGCATGCACGCTGATGTGCATTGATGCAGTTTATCCACACTATCTACCACATGGAAGGTGAGATAGGCTTTTTTTCTACATGCTGGGTACTAGTGCTGTGGTTTTAGGGTTGTGCTCTGGTTCTGGGGTCAGGGCTGTGTTCTGGGTCAGGGCTGTGTTCTGGGTCAGGGCTGTGTTCTGGTTCTGGATTCATAGTTGTGTTCCAAGTCAGGGCTGTGTTCTGGTTCCGGGGTCAGGGCTGTGTTCTGGTTCCGGGGTCAGGGCTTTGCTTTGGTTCCGGGGTCAGGGCTGTGTTCTGGTTCTGGGGTCAGGGCTGTGTTCTGAGTCAGGGCTGTGTTCTGATTCCGGGGTCAGGGCTGTGTTCTAGTTCCGGGGTCAGGGCTGTGTTCTGATTTCGGGGTCAGGGCTGTGTTCTGGTTCTGAGGTTAGGGCTGTGTTCTGGTTCTGGGTTCATAGTTGTGTCCTGGGTCAGGGCTGTGTTCTGGTTCCCGTATCAGGGCTGTGTTCTGGTTCTACGGGAGGTACAGAGAAACAAAGAGAGACTGAGGAATTAGAGACATGTGGACCCGACTGTCTGGCAGTCCGTGAATGAATGGGAGGAGGAGGCTGGGAGAAAGGCCGGTATGGAAGGAGCCTGTGGACTCCTGGAAGCTGGACTCCTGGAAGCTGGACCCCTGGAAGCTGGACCCCTGGATGCTGGACCCCTGGAAGCTAGACCCCCTGGAAGCTGGTTCCCTGGAAGCTGCCACACAACACCACTCGGTCACTCGTTTTGGACTTTTGAAGCTGAGCCCTCCATCGTCATTCAGTAACAGCAGCGACAGTCCCAAAGGCACAACATGGGTCCAGCAAACCAGACTACTGGTATCCCACAGTGTTTTCCACGCATATACGGCCGGTCTGTCTACTTGTGGAGGTGTGGTGCCTGGATTAGTTGGCCTGTGGCTAAACCACACTGCTTTTATAGAGCTATGTGTTGACATATAAGCAAGAAAGTTTATTTAAATAGCACAATTCATACATCGAAGCAATTCAATGTGCTTTACAAAGAAAAATAAAATAAAAAATATATAAAAATACAATAACATAAAAACAAATACACAAATGAAAACATCATAATAATAAAAATACAATAAGAAAACATATAAAGATTAAAAATGGGATAAAACATAGGAAGCTATAAGGCTAAACAGTGTGGTTAAGTTTAAGTGCTCAGTCGTAGGCACGTGAAAAGAGTAGTGTTTTTAACCTGGATTTAAAAATGGATACGTTTGGGGCACGTCTAAGATCTTCTGGTAGTTTATTCCAGTTGTGTACAGCATGAGTGCTAAACGCAGCTTCTCCATGTTTAGTTTGGGCTCTGGGCTCTACTAGCTGACCTGTGTTTATGGATCTAAGAGCCCTGCTCGGTTTATGTTCTTCCAACATATCAGAAATGTATTCGGGTCCTAAACCATTCAGAGATTTATAAACTAAAAGCACCACTTTGAAATCTATTCTGTAACTGACTGGAAGCCAATGTAAAGATTTAAGAACCGGAGTGATGTGCTCTGTTCTCTTGGTCCTGGTTAACATTCTAGCAGCAGCATTCTGAATGAGCTGCAGCTGTTTTAAAGTCTTTT
>JACXGI010016844.1:0-15297 GCA_016801175.1 Esox masquinongy
TAGAAGTCATTACACACCTGCCATCATTTAAAGTGACTCTGATTAATCACAAATAAAGTTCAGCTGTTCTAGTAGGATTTTCCTGACATTTTCTTAGTTGCATCTCAGAGCAAAAGCCATGGTCCGCAGAGAGCTTCCAAAGCATCAGAGGGATCTCATTGTTGAAAGATATCAGTCAGGAGAAGGGTACAAAAGAATTAGATATACCGTGGAACACAGTGAAGACAGTCATCATCAAGTGGAGAAAATATGGCACAACACAGACATTACCAAGAACTGGACGTCCCTCCAAAATTGATGAAAAGACAAGAAGAAAACTGGTCAGGGAGGCTTCCAAGAGGCCTACAGCAACATTAAAGCAACTGCAGAAATTTCTGGCAAGTACTGGCTGTGTGCTACATGTGACAAAAATCTCCCGTATTCTTCATATGAATGGGCTATGGGGAGGGTGGGAAGACGGAAGCCTTTTCTTACAAAGAAAAACATCCAAGCCCGGCTGAAGTTTGCAAAAACAAACATCAAGTCCCCCAAAAGCACGAGGGAAAATGTGTTATGATCTGATGAAACCAAGGTTGAACTTTTTGGTCATAATTTCAAAAGGTATGTTTGGCGCAAAAACAACACTGCACATCACCCAAAGAACGCCCCACAGTGAAGCATGGTGGTGGCAGCATCATGCTTTGGGGCTGTTTTTCTTCAGCTGGAGCCGGGGCCTTTGTCAGGGTGGAGGGAATTATGAACAGTTCCAAATACCAGGCAATTTTGGCACAAAACCTTCAGGCGTCCGTTAGAAAGCTGAAGATGAAGAGGAAGTTCACCTTTCAGCACAACAACGACCCAAAGTACACATCCAAATCCACAAAATCATGGCTTCACCAGAAGAAGATGAACGTTTTGGAATGGCCCAGCCAGAGCCCAGACCTGAATCCAATTGAACATCTGTGGGGTGATCTGAAGAGGGCTGTGCACAGGAGATGTCCTCGCAATCTGACAGATTTGGAGCGCTTTTGCAAAGAAGAGTGGGCAAATATTGCCACGCCAAGATGTGCCATGCTAATAGACTCCTACCCAAAAAGACTGAGTGTTGTAATAAAATTAAAAGGTGCTTCAACAAAGTATTAGTTTAAGGGTGTGCACACTTATGCAACCAGGTTATTGTGAGTTTTTTATTTTTCCCCCTCAAAGATTTCAGTTTGTTTTTCAATTGAATTGTTCACGTTATAGGTCACATTAAAGGTGGAAAATGTTCTGACATGATTTATCTTTGTGTCATACTTTTACATCACTAGAACCTGGCATGTTAACGGGGGTGTGTAGACTTTTTATATCCACTGTATATGTACCTATAAGACACAGGCCTCTTTACAGTACCTGTAGTGTCTAAACAAACACCTGGAGACAAGGCTTTTTCCTATAGATGTCCATTCATTTGGAATGTTCTGCCGATTAATCTGAGAGCTGCACCTTTCAGTCTTTTCTGAAGACTCATTTCTTTAGTAGGGTCTATAATCAAGTGTAGTCTAGCCCCGGGGTGTGAAGGTCAACTACGGGGTCAAGACTGGGACGACTGGGTTTATGCGTACGGCTGGGAGGACTGCCCTCTGCCCCAATCTCAGGTGAGGATGCCTTTAGCTACTCCGCCGTCCCCCCACCCCTTTTGAACAGGGCCATGGGGTCTCTGGACCCCCTGGCCCTCAATCTCAGTCCCTAATTTTCACACTGCAATAGTTGATATGAGGGGGACTAGGGTCCATCTGGATTCTATGCGGAGGTATTCTTTTGGATCTAAGGAGTGCCTCCCTCTAATTCAATGGTATCCCGCTGAATCTTAGGAGGACCTTAATCCTTGTACCACACCTTAGGACCACCTGGCCTGGTGACTCCTGGCTGTCCCTGTACAAAGTCCACCTGGTTGTGTTGTAGATCTGGCTTCTGCCTGATGCCTCCTGCTGTCACTGCCCACAGCCCACCTGGTTGTCCCTCTTATCTATGGCCACCCATCAAAGTCCTGCTCCTCTCTAGGTTTCCTCCTAGGTTCTGGCCTTACTAGGACGTTTTTCTCAATCACTGTGCATATTTCTTGTTGTTGCTTGCTTTTTGGGGTTTTAGGGTGGGTATCTATACAAGCACTTTGTGACTACTGCTGATGTAAAATGGAATTCAAATAAAATAAAAGTGATCCAATGGTTGTTTCAACAATAAGGTAACACAATCAGTTGTTTGTGAATTTGACAGCTCTAGTGCAATTCCACCTACCACACATCAAAACAAACACAATGCAAATGTCAGTATGATTGAATCTAAACCACAGTTATTCGGATACAGGTTTCAAATGTATTAAATTGTCTGATAATGATGACATTGATAAATATGACCATATCTACAGGTAACAGGTAATTCAGATACTTGATATCGGAATATCACTTAATGTAGTCTGTGGATACGTATGATCCCATACGTATCCACAGACAAAGACCGAACGCGCTGCTAATACTTTCACAGTAACTCTAAAGGGTTTCCTTCACTTTGTTATCAGGGCAAGGTGTTTCCCCTGGGAAGGTCATATGGTCAGGAAGAACTAATAGCCTTACTTATGGATAAACAACAATGAGCAAGCCCCTCATACAGTATCAGATGTACTGTAGAACTTCACTGAGGGACATGGTTGTACATGTACAGGTTTGGCATAATATCATTACATACTACTGAGGACAGGGAGGGGGCGGGTTGTGATCGTGACGTTACTTCATATCCTCTGTGGACAACCTTCCCTCCTTAAATCATGTGTCAAGGATGGAGGCTGAAATTGAAAATAAAACAAGCTATAAGTAAGATTTATATGTAGAAAATAAAATAACTTTAAAACCACCCCTGTCCTTGTGCTCTATTGCATTAATACATTCACCAAGGTCTACATACATCAAGTAATTACATTTCAGAGCAAGCTTCTATTTTGCACTCCAGTGAAAACTGAACTGTATTCTGAGTTTAAACAGCTGACTGTGGATAATGACATAGCTACAGTAGCGTAAAGATCTAATAAACATTAGGACCTCGTCAGTAGCCTACATTGTATGAAATATACACAATTATTTTTTGGGGGGGTACAACAAGCACACTCACTGTATGAGCACATGAAGTATATCTGTTTGGTGATACAGAGTACAGTACATACATGCTTGTTTTACCTTAAGTACCTTAGGGGTCCACAGTAAACTGAACATTGTTAACTTAAACATCTGCCATCTTGAACAGCCCGGTGCAATCAACATATAGAAGAATATAAATCATCCCAATATATTCTATATAGAGATTAGATAAACACTTCTGTTATAAAAATTTGTCAAACATAAAAATAAATTAAAACATATTGTTTTAGGAAAGGAGTGAACTCTTTACTCTGGAACAATGTAATGGCATGAGAATTTCAATGGTCACAGCACCACCAGGAATTCAACAACGTGAAAAAAGCTTCCCTTTTCTAATATAAACTCTGCAACTATTTAAGATTAACGGTAACACTCATTTGCATCAGCTATTTACACTTTTCCCTTGGCCTCTCCATCGATGCCTTATAAATTCTTAAATAAAAGTGTTCGTGAGGGTTTTGTACAGTTTCCACTGTGCATTCTTAGCACACATCCCCAATACCCTAGTCTTATCCTCCCCATGCCTCTCTCCCTGGTCACGTTCAAATATTTATTGCTTCTTTACTCACAAGCTCAGCACCTTTTCACTCCTTTATTTCGCTCATTCCCATTTTCACCATTCAGAGGTGAAAATGGGAGGCTTAGGGACTCCATTCCACATGACTGCTTTTCATGACTTCTCCTTTTCTGCATCCTTACATCCATCCCTCCTTTCCCCTCATGCGTCCTGTGCTATCTGGATCTTCCTCTCGCTCTCTCCTTCACACTCTGTCCATGTTTCTCCGTCTCACGCCTTGGTGCTCAACCCCCCTCCCCCCTGCATGCTGAAGTACTCAGTGAAGTGGGAGGGGAGTCGTGGAGGGGGAAGAGGGGAGTGGGTGGAGAGGAGTGGGGGTAGAGGGTGAGAGAGGGGGGGGAAGTTGGGTGACGACAGGTCGGCCGTGGTGGTGATGATCTTATGCTCACTGTTCCTCTGCACTTCCTGGCCCTTCCCAGCGACCGTCTCCTCCACAGTCTTCAGTTGGCCCTGCAACAGACAGAGTTCAAGGTTAAAATGTTAAATGTCACCCTGGGTTGTGCATACAGCTCTGGAAAAAATTAAGAGACCACTCCTAATTTTTCTTAAACCTAATTTTTCTTAATAAATTTGACTCTGACGAGTCAAATTTTCAGCTTTGCCCAACACCTGGTCATCTAATGGTTAGACAGAGACCTGGAGAGGCCTACAAGCCACAGTGTCTCGCACCCACTGTGAAATTTGGTGGAGGATTGGTGATGATCTGGGGATGACCTGTCTCAGCCCCAAGGTCTTACGCTGCTATATTATTGTGCTGGGGGAGTAGGGTCAGTTCTCCTTGTAGATCTAAGGAATGCATTTTCTAAATTTTCCCTGTCTCCTTCCCTGTTTAAACTCAGGAGGACATGAGGTCTTGGCCCACACCTCCAGAGTACCAGGCTTGAAAGACTTGTTGCTGTCCCTGTCCAAAGTCCTCCTGGTTGTGTTGCAGATCAAGATGATGCCTGACGATTTCAGCTGCCACTCTGCTGACCCCCCCCTCCCCCGTGTTGTCCCTGTCCTTGTCCATCTGGTCATGCTTCCGACCTGGACTAGGTTTAAATAGACTCTGGACTCAGCCCACATGCATTTATTTATTATTAAAATGTATACTCTTAATATGTTCACCCGGCACAGCCAGAAGAGGACTGGTCACCCCTCTGAGCCTGGTTACTCTCTAGGTTTCTTCCTAAATTTTCGGCCATCTTAGGGAGTTTTTCCTAGCCACTGAAATTCAACACTACTGTTGTTTACTCCTTGGGGTTTAAGGCCAGGTGTTTTGTAAAAGCCCTTTGTAACAACTGCTGATGTAAAAAGGGCTTTATAAATAAATTTGATTGATTGATAGTTCAGCAAGGCTGGAATCGGGCAGATTTGTCTTTGTGAAGGATGCATGAATGAAACCAAGTACAAGGTTATCCTGGAAGAGCACCTGCTTCCTTCTGCTTTGACAATGTTCCCCAAATCTGAGAATTGTTTTTTCTAGCAGGGTAATGCTCCATGCCACACAGCCAGGTCAATCAAGGTGTGAATGGAGGACCACCAGATCAAGACCCTGTCATGGCCAGTCCAATCTCCAGACCTGAAACCCATTGAAAACCTCTGGAATTTGATCAAGAGGAAGATGGATGGTCACAAGCCATCAAACAAAGCCGAGCTACTTTAATTTTTGTGCCAGGAGTGGCATAAAGTCACCCAACAGCAATGTGACAGACTGGTGGAGAGCATGCCAAGATGCATGAAAGCTGTGATTAAAAATCAGGGTTATTCCACCAAATATTGATTTCTGAACTCTTCCTAAGTTAAAGCATTAGTATTTTATTGTTGAGAAATTAATATGAATTTGTTTTCTTTGCATTATTTGAGGTCTGAACACAATGCATGTTTTTTTTGTAATTTTGACCAGTTATTTTCTACAAATAAATACACTAAATGACAATATTTTTCTTTGGAATTTGGGAGTAATGTTGTCAGTAGTTTATAGAATAAAACAAAACTGTTCATTTTACTCAAACACATACCTATGAATATTAAAACCAGAGAAACTGATAATTTTGCAGTGGTCTCTTAAATTTTTTCCAGAGCTGTATATCACATCCTTGCCCAAATCCCCTGTCTCACCTCCCAGAGCCCTACCACCTCAAAAGATTACACAAAGAACATTTGACCTTAAGTTACTTGATCCTCAGACCATAAATACACTCACCGATTGGATGGAGAATAGTTCTGTGAAGTTGGGCTGGGAGTCACCAAGGAAGGAGCTGTTACCGTAGGCGTGGTGAGGGAAACTCTCCCCAGCCACTCCTGCCTTGGGACTGGAGAGCAGGATTCCAATCTGAGACGTCCGTACATGGTAGGGAAAGTTCTTATTGGCCGCAGAGGGCCGTGTGATAGCCTATTGCAAAGGAGGGATGGGTGGAGGGGGAAAAATGTGATATAATCAGGATATTGTCGGTTCACAATTTATATCCGACCCAATATTTACTGTATGGTACGCTGATACACATTACAGCACATATAAGAACAGAACAGTGCTTCAGATACAAAGAATAGATGCAGAAGCCAGTGATGACAGCGATATGACTCATAGATATTGAAAAAGATCTGAGAATGGTTAATATGCGTGTGTGTGTGTGTTTGTGTGTATGTGTATGGGTGTGTGTGTGGAGTGCAGTGGGTTACCAGCCAGACAGGTGATGAGGTCATAGAGATATAACTTATTAAAATGTTTCCCAATCCTACATACAAGCGTTTCTTACAAAACTGGATTCAAGTTGCAATCCATGTAGAAAGACATAGCTAGTTACCAGACGTTCTGGAAATATATTTTATATATTTTGCAACTTATGACCGCGGTTCAAAAAAACATGCAAATGCAATTAAAAAAACACACATAACAGCAACATTGAGACAGTGTGTGTGTGTTTGTGTGTGAATGTGTAGAAATGTACTAACAAGGAATACGATGTGAGCATAGAGGTGGATGCCCAGTTGGATGCCGTTGACAATCTTCTCCCGCGCCCAGCGAGGGATGCCAAAGTTTGCTATCAGAGCCATGACAGGCACTGCAAAAAACCTGCCAGAGGGAAAGGAAGCAGAGAGGACAGTGAGTTAAATAAGAGACTGAGAGAGAAGAGATACTGAGGGGGAAATACAGAGGTGGGAGGGAAAGCTGAGAGAGCGAGATAGTGTTCAAAGGAAAACAGGTAGGTGTCATGAAGGGAATGATGCAGCGCCCCCCTTGGGCCAAAAGTATGCTGACAGCAACATGGGCCCATTATAGCACCACCCTGCAGTTGATATGAATGTTTACAAGTTGTTATAATAACAATGTCTGTTGCTAATTTGTATACCTGGTGTGCAGGGCCACGTCCACATTAATATTTATCGGTTGTGTTTGTTAGTAGTCTGGAGAATATCGTGTTGAGCACCTTGGTCCAAATTATGGAATCATGTGCAGAATGGTCTTTGGGTCCTAGGGAACTAGCGTTGTTTTTACCATCAAAATGGCGGAAAATCCAACACACAGGGGGCCATATAGGTCTGTGGGGCAAATCTGGTCTTTGTAAGAACAGGGATTTATGTACCAATTTTCATGACATTAGGTCAAACAGTGACCTTTGAAAGACGAGTTTTATTCTCATCGTTTACGCCACCAGCTGGCCATCATGGTAATTTTGTTTTGCCAGGTGTTTATGGCAAGATACTGTACAGAATTTAATCAAGTTTGGCCAGGCCAGCACAGTACAGAGACAGAACCATTGAACTGTGGATGACAATGAGAAGGGAGGCGTGGTTTAGGATGAGCAAGTGTGGAGTGGAACGGTGCAGGGAGATGGGCTTTATTGGGTTGGTTTTTTAAGTTGATGAACTTGACAGGGACATACAGCAGGAAGAAGTTAGAGCATTATGGTGCTGTAGCCTCTCACCAGAGTGTGTATGCAGTGAAGAAGGGGATGTAGAAGGGTTGCTTCTCAGGGTAGTGTTTCAGGGAGATCAGGACAGCATAGCAGAACCACACATAGGCCAGCAGCTGGAGACCCATCAAACCATAGCCCGCCGGGCTGTCATATGCATACAGCACCTCACCTGGGTCAAAGAACTGACACACACACACACACACACACAATTTATCATTTAAAAACACTATTTTTAACTGGAGTGTTAACTGGGTGCTGTGTATAGAGTTGCACAATTCAGAGACAGGTTACCAACACAAGGGTATTATTACTCCCTACATTATACGTGTGGGTCCAGTGCAGGCAGACAGCCTGATTGAAAACTCTTTATACTACTCTATGCTACTAGCAGCAATTGTTCAAAGGTTTTAAAAATAAATTCTTGGAGAAAGATACTCCAAACATCATCAAAACTTATAACACATAAACGGAATTACAGCACAATGAAAATGAACTTTGAGAAAACGTGAGAAAAACGCATGGAGTTCAGGGATGCCATTTATTGTAAAATGTATTTTTCATTGTACTAGGAATTGCTTATTTGTTTTTTTTGTTTAATAAAATATTATACATGCCAAATTTGCATATATACATTTGGTTTATTTTCATGCATTCATAAATTAATTAGTCCACTCTACATAACTAAATCTACTTTTGGGATCCAAGAACTGTATTGTGATCAGATGCTTCATTAATGCAAATGGTCAGAATCTCAGCCCAGTTCCATCTGTCACCTACTGTCCAGCCACTGGGCTTCCCCTCCATGTAGGGAGTGGAAAAAAGACCTGATGCTTCAGTTTAGTGCTGTCTACACTCTACTCATTAATTATTCATCACACTTAATGTCACTTTCTCTTGAATAATTGAACAAGGGTGTCAAGAGAAGGATATTAAGATAAAAATGCCAGTCTCTAAAATGCACCTACAGAGCCCTTTCTGTGTTTGCATACACTGCCACATTATTAAAGTAATAAGTATATGTATGTTAAATGGGGCAGATGTGATGGCTAGTTTTTCTGCCACCACTATATGCACACATCCATGCCTGATGTCAGTGTTGTGTACTATTAAATAAATACCTATCTGGCATGGTTTGCAAGATCTGACATTGTCACTACAGTATATTCAGTGTTTATGTCCAGACGATGCCTTCATTTCACCACAACTAATTTTGAGCAACATCAACCGCATGTTTTTTTTTAATTGCACAAAAATTCAAAAGTCATCAAGATAATGTTTTGTTCTCTTTTTTATGATGTGTTATGACGAAGTATTAAATCCCTAACCAACAAGTTGTGTTCCTGTAGAACATTTTTGCATTTTGTTGCAGTGTGATTGACATTTTTGAGATTTAATTTAGCTTTTTTCCGATCCATCTAGAACAGTGTTTCTTAATCCTGGTCCTCGGGACCCAAAGGGGTGCATGTTTTTGTTTTTGCCCTAGTACTCACACACCTGATTCAAATTAAAGACCTGATGATAGGTTGATTATGTCAATCAAGTGTGTAGGTGCTAGGGTAACATTTGAAACAGGTGTGTGAGTTCTAGGGCAAAAACAAAAACGTGTACCCCTTTGGGTCCCGAGGACCAGGATTAGGAAACACAGATCTAGATCAGTGTTTCTCAACCCTTCTCTTGGACACCCCCCTGCCCTGCATGTTTTAGATCTCTCCCTGCCCTAAAATACCTGATGTAGCTCAAGAAGGACTTGATAATGAGCTGATCATTTGAATCAGGTGTGACAGAGCAGGGAGAGACCTAAAACATGCAGGGCAGGAGGGCGCCCAGGAGCAGGGTTGAGAAACACTGATCTAGATTTAAGTGTCAAGTGTGTTTTGAGAAGGAGAGATTTTTGATGTTGAGTGTGAGAGATCCTCAGGAGGGCAGAGCTTGCCCATTGTTAAAGTTATAGAATGTCTTGACTAGGAAGTCCATTGATGTCTAAAACTTGTTCCCAAAATGGACTGGTCCGATATTACAGTATATCACATTATACACTTGTAACAGACATGGTTCATGCTAAGCTGATGAGTAAGTTTCACCTCGGTCGGCATTAAAACCTTGAACATCATATACTGCACTAGTGTTGTATTTCACATTATGGAGGTACAGTAGGAACATTCGATTTTTATAGTGTTATACTTCACATATTGATGTATACCATGAACCTTTTGTTTTTATAGTTTTGTACTTCACATATTGGGTTTACAATAGGAACATTTTGTTTTTAGTGTTTTACTTCACATATTGGATGAGCTGTGTGAACCTTTTGTTTTTATAGTGTTGTACTTTATGTATTGGATGTACATTGCAGTACCTCTGCTTCATAGATGAAGAGGATGATGTAGGTGATGGTGTAGACTGTCATGTAGATGGACAGCTTGACAGATCCACTGTGGCTGATCCGTGCCCTAACAGAGACAGATACACCCATAGGGGTTAGCCTTCACAGACACAGATACACACAGAGGGGTTAGCCTTCACAGACACAGAGACAGATACACACAGAGGGGTTAGCCTTCACAGATACAGAGACAGATACACACAGAGGAGTTAGCCTTCACAGACACAGAGACAGATACACAGAGGGGTTAGCCTACACAGACACAGATACACACAGAGGGGTTAGCCTTCACAGACAGAGAGACAGATACACAGAGGGGTTAGCCTACACAGACACAGATACCCACAGAAGGGTTAGCCTTCACAGACACAGAGACAGATACACACAGAGGGGTTAGCCTTCACAGACACAGAGACAGATACACACAGAGGGGTAATCCTTCACAGAATGAGAGACAGATACACAGAGGGGTTATCCTTCAGAGACAGATACACACAGAGGGGTAAGCCTTCACAGACAGAGACAGATACAGAGAGGGGTTAGTGTTCACAGACACAGAGACAGATACACATAGAGGGGTTAGCCTTCACACACACACAGACAGATACCCACAGAGGGGTAAGCCTTCACAGACAGAAACAGATACACACAGAGGGTTTAGCATTCACACATAGAGAGACAGAAACAAACAGAAGGATTAATCTTCACACACAGAAAAACACATACACAGAGATGAACACATTCCTTTTTATGATGCACTGTAGACAGCTTATCTAAATGGCTATTTATCACCCCATGTCAGAGACAGAGCCATTTCTGCATTAAAGTCACAATAACGTCACGACACAGTAAGAGAAAATGGGAGAAAGGTACAGATCCCTGAGGGTAGATATGACCACTAGGAAAGAAAGACGGGAGTTGGGATCTGTAAAACTGAGTGGCTGGAGTTCCTAATCCAGAGTCAAACTGTGACGAAGCAGTGAGAATGACAGCCAGAAGGGCAGGAAGTCAGACAGACATGTCACTCAGGGGAGAGGCTGGGACAGCTATCCCTGACCACAGGAGCCCAGACAGCCTGAGACACACACTCCCCACCTGGTGACAGTGAAGCCTTTCCCCAGCAGAATCAGCATCAGCAGGAACACCAGGAAACTGACGGAGAACAATAATTTCCCTGGGGAGAGGGAGGTAGAGGGAGGGAGGGGGAGAAGAGAGGGAGGGCAAGAGAGAGAGAGGGAGGGAGAGTAGAGCACGGGGGAACAACATTAGAACAATATAGAGAGTGATGGAGAGGTTACTCTAAGTAGGTTATAGTATCTTAATCCGTAACATCACGACAGAACGGGAAATCAGGTCGGCACGTGCACATTTTCTACACACGTGCACATACGTACATATGCATGAACTCACTCCCTCCAGGCTGCCTCTCACACGCACACAAGCACAACAACACACTCGGATGTGCCTCATTTGCACTCCCTCACGCCGACTTTATCAGGTTGTCGTTGACAAGTCTCACCCATTATCTTGAGACTGCCGTTGCCCACTCCATCTCTAGCGTACAGGCCCCAGTAGATGCAGTGGAACAGCAGGCTGAGCACTGAGGGGAGGGAGGAGACAGAGAGGACGGAGGACGGGGAGTGAGAGAAGGAGAGTGACATTTCACTCTTCTGCACTGCAGAGCCGTTTATTGGCACCTGAAGTCCTAAGTAACCCTACACAGAGACCGGGAGCGATCCTGGCTAGGTGGTGCTGAAGCATTAGTTACCATCTACCATAATCAGGACTCATTACCATGTCTAAGATGTCAGCGGCCGCAGTGTGTGAGTCAGACCCTGATGCTGCTGCAGCCTCCTGCGCGCGTGTGCACGGAGTTAGTCTACACTCACCCTCTACACCAGCCGCAGTCATAAACATCTTATATGTTGTATGGAGAAGTTGCCTTCCCTTCAGATTATCTAAGGGAGAAAGAAAGCAAGAGAACGCGTAGAGACACGAGGAGGTATGAGAGAGAGGGGGACAAAGAGAGTGCAGGGAAAGATGCAGGGAGAAGAAAGAATCAGAGACGGTAACAAAGGTGTATAGTGAATGAGAGAGTGAGGGGGTGAGAGACAGAGAAGGAGAGGGGTGTGTTAGGCATTAGAATATGCAGCTGGAGGATGTGTATATGTAGATACAAGGACTGTATACTCTGAGGATTTGCCTTCCATATTGTAACGTTGTCAGATCTGCCTTCATCTGCCCCACGTTACTTCCCCTGGCTGAGGCAACCCTTATTTCCTGATTCCAACAAGGTCTCACAACCCCAGATGTAGATTAAAAACCTTTCTGAATTAGTAAAGAAGTAGATAAATATCCGATTTTTTCTCTTTTATTACAGCCTTTGATTGTTTCTTTGATTGTAGAAAAATAAATTCTCCAGGTCACTAAGGCGATCAGAAGACACAATCCCGCTTATGAAGCCTGCCCACTCCTCAGGGAAAAGCATTAGCATTGGCCATGCGCCTACCCAGACTCAGGGTTGAATCTAGACTGTGGTAGTCAGCTTAGGTTACAAAATAGTGCTTTAGACCACTGCACCACCTGGAAGGCCCCATAACAATCTCATAATATAACCTAGGGTAGTCTGCCCACACTTTATTTGCACAGAGCAGTTGCCAAGATCAGATCGTAAGAACGGGGGTGGGGCACATTTGCTATATAATGCAAAACTCAGTGGAGTTGAAAATGCAATAAAATCATAGAACTTTAGATTTGTATTCAGCACCTGAAAACATAAGCATAAAATTGAGTGTTATGTGCGCTATGTCAGGGCAAAAGTGTATATTTTTTTTGTGCAAATTTAAGATCACGTAGAACACTTTTATAGGTTACATCAAAATTGGGTCACAGACCAAAAACTACTGCTAAAAAGACAAGCTTTATTCCTCCGATATTTTTCCTATTCCAGAAAGGATTAGCACTAAGGGATAGTATAATTCTGATTTGGTAAATCACGCGTTAATGTCAGTGAGAGATTTGTGTAAAAAATCTCAGGTTAGGATTCAGTGCTAAGCGCTTTCCGGGATGGCAGGTAAAGACAAGGTCTGATGGTGTTCCTCAGGCACTTACAGGCAAAGTAACAGGAGAGGATAAAGACCAGGGAGAAGATCACTAAGAATGTGATGTCAGTCTCCAGGATCCCTGAGAAGTAAGATAGAGCAAGAGACATGTAGAGATCAGGGTTGGGGGTGGAAAAAATATACACAGACAGACACGCAGACAAGAAAATAATAATGAAGGAGCAGCTTTACATGGCAATTTTCTACACAGCTTCTCCTCCCAATTTATACATTCTGCTCATGTTCATATATCATCATCATTACTCATCCATCCCTTTATTATCATAATTTGTTCAGTTCAATATGCTTTATCGGCCGTGTTAAATAGAGTTGGACGAGCCATTAAAATTCATTCTGAAATGTGTGTAGTTCTCACCAAACTCGTCTGCAGAGAAATGCTGTGTCCAGAAAGACTGGCCGTTGGTGAGCTTCATCTCATACTCCAGCTGCAATCCCTCCCCCTGACAGAGATAGAGAGATATTGGGGGGGGTCAAGACAGAGGGAGACAGGTAGAGAGAGACAGGAAGAGACCAGTGAGTGAGATTGAGCAAAAGTGAGTGTACAACGAGCTGATTTCACAGAGGAGTTCAGAGACTTTGTGTTGTTGCGCTGAGTGAGAAAAAAACCTTTAATTTCATCTGGCAGCCAAGACTCAAGTCATTCCATCAAATGAGTATGGAGCACGAAGTGTGTACTGTCACAAAATCAATACCACCACTAGCCATGCAGGACCAGGAGGAGAGATAGGGACATGTAGAGAAAGAGATGGGGAGATGGAGAGAAAGAGATGGGGAGATGGAGAGCAGTAAAAGAAAGAAGGCCACATTAGGGAGATGTACAAAGGCCTAGGTATGGACAGAAAGAGAAAAAACAAAGGGACTGCCCGAAATCTAAGCAATTGCTACCTGGAGAAAAATGGGGAGGAAAATATTATTTTTTAATCCAGTCCAGGGGAGCATCAAGTAATTTGTAACTGATGAAATTCCAATACCTCTCAGTGTTTTAGAATGAGCTCCTTATTATACCTTGATCTGGGCCCGATGCTGCCAGATTCTCTGCTGGGCTCACATCAAGTGAGCCTTCATTGCAATTTCAATCAAACGATCCATACAGTCTTTATCCATAGGCCTATTTGAGTCTTGTTTCATTTGACAGGGTGAGCATTAACATTCGAAGGACCAAAGGTGCACTTGAATAGCTTGCAACTGCTATAGCTGATCTACTTACTGACCTCATGAAATAACAGACCAAAGTAATTCACACTAAAGCCGAGATTCACCTCATCCAAAAGGCAGCAGCGGCACAATCAATCAGAAAAGGACAGCACATTAGTGCTGAAGTAAATTTGAGAAGGACTACGCTATCACGGTTTTCAACTCAACTGTGCTGTGTTGGAACCTATTTAATCCTATAATAATTAAGAGGCACAGTAGCCTTCTCTGTGTGGTAGACAGGATGAAAGGCAACCATAGATTCTCTCTGCTAATTCCACTACATATTCCAGTGAATGCCTTGACTATGTTAGACTATGTTAGACTATGTTAGGGTATGTTACTATGTTAGACTATGGTAGACTATGTTAGACTATGTTAGGGTATGTTACTATGTTAGACTATGGTAGACTATGTTAGGGTATGTTAGGGTATGCCATAGCTTTCATAAAATCGCAAAAAACACATTGGCAATGGATCTATGGATCTATAAAGATTCTTTCGCTTGCTATGCTTTAAAGTAGACATTTCAGGAAGAATAAAACAGATAGAAAAAAACAGTGACAAAAAAAGAGAGTGAGTGACATAAGCTCCTCCGAGAATAAGGAAGTGAGAGGACATGAAAGCAGTGTTCTGTAGTGACAGTATGCAGGCGAGGTAGGATGTGTCCCTGGGGCAGAGTGGACCGGAGACAGAGCTTTAACTTCAGTCCAACACCATTAGCCATCGTGTCCGTCAACAGCCCTCCAATCCTTACTGTGACAACAAAACTCTCCAGGAAACATCTGCTTCAATCCTGTCTGTCCCTTTTCACAAACACTCACTCCATACCAACACTCCAACAATGCCAGTCAGTGGTGGATAAATTAGCCAGCCGCCACACAGTCAAGTGTACACACACACACACACACACACACACACACACACACACACACACACACACACACACACACACACACACACACACACACACACA